>JAVLUX010000023.1:3192500-3330000 GCA_032164185.1 Moxostoma hubbsi
CACGGCTGTGCGAACCCTGTTAGAAAACATGCCTTACAGAATTTACCATGGTAATTATAGTTTATACCAAACTACCACAGTTTTACAGGTGTTTTTTTTTTTACAGGTTGCTACAATAAAAATGTTCAGGCATGAAACTCTGAATGGCGTAAGCTGATTCTTTGAACTTCTTATCTGATGGCCAATCAGCCTGCTCACATGTGATATATCAAGCCAATCAGGTCACATGGTGTGAATGGATAATGGTCAATTGATGTTGTAGCCAATCAGCTTGCATACTCTCTCTTTGGCTAATATTTAAAGGGATAGTTCACCCAAAAATGAAAATTCGCTAATTTTCTCACCCTCTTGTCATCCCAGATGTGTATGACTTAATTTCTTCAGTAGAACACAAACAAAGATTTTTAGAAGAATTTCTCAGCTCTGTAGGTCCATAAAATGCAAGTGAATGGTGATCAGAACTTATAGCTCCAAAAATCACATAAAGGAAATATAAAAGTAATCCATAAGGCTCCAGTGGTTAAATCCATATCTTTAGAAGCAATATAATAAGTGTGGGTGAGAAACAGAACAGTATTTAAAGTATTTGGTGGTCAAAATGTAGTCTTTTTTACTTTAAATCTCCACTTTCACTTTTACTTTTATATCTGAAAGTCACATGTGGTATCTGTTTAGTTTCACTTTCACATCATGGCATGAGGGTGAGTAAATGAGTGAATTCTCATTTTTTGGGTGAACTAGCTCATTTTGTAAGTTTTCTCTGAAACCCTCCTCCTCCCCAGTTCCATCGGTCTAGATCTACAGGGAGGTTGTATTTATGTCTAATTGTGCAGCTGTATTTCACACATGCTTGATGCAGCATGTCTTGTGTTTTTCTAGTTGTGCAGCAGCCTCAGACGCATGTACACATGCTTAACACAGCATGTAAGTTCTAACAGTAGGAAGTGTCTGTACTTGCACTGCAGAAGCAGCAGCGTAGCAGATCTAGTCTGCCAAGACCAACCTCCTATCAATATGTCATACCCACTTTAGTGTTTAGTTGTCATAACTGAACTATGATTATTAGCTCCCACTGTCAAAAAAGAAAAAAGAAAATAAATAAAAAACAGGATTGTGAAAAAAAAAAGATTCAGAATTTCTATAGTTCTGAGGTTAATTTCTTATGATTTGACATTTAGAACAGTAGTGTAACATTTTGTCAAAAACTATAATTACCATGGAAACTGAACAAACAAAACCATATAAAATTGTTGTCAGCAGAGGCATTTTGCATTTTGATGTGCTAAAATCTATAAAATGTTAAAAATATACAGTAAATGTAGTTTGCAGCAATGGAAAAGATCTGATTTGTTACCTTTTGTAGTTTCTCAATCATCTCTTCAATACTGATGTCTCCGTTCTGAGATACTTTGCTTTCCATATGAGTCAACCATTCACAGAGCTCCTCATATTTGTCATTGAAGATCGCCCATTCATTCAGCTTCTCACTCACCTTCTGCCTGCGCAGACACAACTGCACAAAGACACAGGCATTCAGTGTTATTTTGCATAAAAACAAGCATTTAAACTACAGAATTTCTAAACGAAAGTATATAGAGTGAAAATAGCTGCAAATACATTTTCCACTAAATGTATGTACTGCTTATTTAAGGAAAGGCAAAAGCAGACCACAGAGTTCATCATGGTTAGTTCAGTGCAAGACTATTATTTGACTTACATGTTCTGAGTGAGGAGTTTTCTGATAGACTGTAGCTGCTTTTAAATTTGTCTACTGCAAATATACGTTCAGATCTTGCGGCGTCTTAGTTCACACACTTGATGACACAGACATGGTGTGCAAAAATAACCCCTTTTCTTGCTTTGCATTCAAGTATCAGTTTTAGCTAAATACTTGAAAGCATCCTAAAGCAATACATTCAGCAAACAGTTGATGCATTAATGTTTCAATGCAGCAATTTAATAATAACTTACCAGTTGTACTATAAATTTAAACTATTTTCCCTACATTTAATCACAAAAAAATCTATCACTGTTCTTTAAAACCCAGTGAGCTACTTAGACCACATATTTGGCCATTTTTTTGAACGTTTGAATATGCGTATGATGCTCAGGAAATGCTGTTTAGGTAGGTAGCAATGCCCGCAACAAACATCCAGGATTAAATGGTAAAACAGCATCACCTTTTGGTAGAAAAATCTCAGTAGACATCACCCAATAATGACATTTTCATTTGGAATTTATGGTGGACATTCTAGAACTCTACTGGTTATATTTCAGTTATTGTGTCCTATATCTAACAGGTTAATTCCTCTGTACCTGGTGACAGATCTCCTCCCATTGGCGGTGTAGAAGTTCAATGCGCTCCTGTAACACACACAGGTCTTCAGAACTGATGTAGCTGGACAGAGATTCTCTCAACAATGTCAGGTGAGTCAGATCCTCCTTCCAGCCATCAAACATGCTCTCCAGATCCTGCAGGGAACAGAGACACACATTAAAAAGTTTTAGTTTTTTCCTTTTTTTTTATAAATGTATTTTCTTTTGAAGACACTGTTTATAAATGTTTTGTCGCTGTGTATGATTAATGTGATTGTGCATGATTAGATTAATAAGTAAACTCATGTTATTGTATCTACAGCTGTGTGGGTGATAAAAATTATATTAAAGGAATAGTTCACCCAAAAATGAAAATGCGCTCATTTACTACCCCTCATGCCATCCCAGATGTGTATGACTTTCTTTCTTCTGCAGACACAAACTAAGATTTTTAGAAGAGTATCTCAGCTCTGTAGGTCCATACAATGCAAGTGAATGGTGACCAGAACTGAGAATGTCCAAACAACACATAGAAGAAGCATAGAAGTTATCTATGTAAGTCTATACTAAAGACCCTTTAGCCAGGCATACACCTAATTAGGTTGGCTTGAGAAAGCCAACTTACTGAAATCCTATTTAAACTTATTATTATTAGTGGTGCTTGCCAAAGGCAAAGCATCACTATTGTTCTCTTGCATACTTATTATTATTATTAGTGGTGCTTGCAAAGCAACACTATTGTAATCTCACATACTTATTAGTGGTGCTTGCAAAGCAACACTATTGTAATCTCACATACTTATTTTTCTTCTTCTTCTTCTTCTTCTTCTTCTTCCGTACAAAACTTCGGCGCGTAACTCGTCCCGCACCTTTTGGCGTAGACCCATGAATGAGGTGTCAAATCGTGCGGCTCATTGAGGAGAGGTGTGCTATGACTTTTATAAGCGATCGGGGGTACGGTGTTTGCCCCAGGGGCAAAAAATTGGGCAAAAAATCCCATTGACTTAACATTGAGCTGAACTTTGACGAGTCATAGCTCAGAGCGAGGATTTCGCAGAGACGTGTGATTTACCACATTTGAAGAGGCTGACAGGCTCTGTGAGAACATACCTCACAATGGGGTAAAACTTTTACCCCTGGGGGGCAGGAGCTGCCCAAAGTTGCCCCAATGTAAGTCAATGGAATTTTTGGCAAAATTTTTTGGTCACAGACCCACGAATGAGGCATCAAATCGTGCGGATTATTTGGGAATGGTGTGCTATGACTTTTATAAGTGATCGGGGGTACGGTATTTGCCCCAGGGGCAAAAAATTGGGCAAAAAATCCCATTGACTTAACATTGCGCCGAACTTTGACGAGTCATAGCTCAGAGCAAGGATTTCACAGAGACGTGTGATTTACCACATTTGAAGAGGCTTACAGGCTCTGTGAGAACATACCTCACAATGGGGTAAAAGTTGCACCCCTTGGGGGCAGGAGCTGCCCAAATTTGCCCCAATGTTAAGTCTATGGTAGATTTTGTATTGAACATAACTCTGGATCACAGTGTCTTAGAGACAAGGGGGCAGGCTCATTTTACTCAGACGACCAATCAGTCTCTCAGGATCATTGTGAAGCTATCAAGCCACGCCCTAGCAACCATTTACAGTACCTTAGCAACAAGTCCCATAGACTTCCATTGAAAGAGATCAAAGGGATTTTTCTGGACTGAATTACCATAGAAACACAAGGGTGGTCTCGTTTGACTTGGGCCAGTAAAACAGCCAATCATGAATCCCCTCAACACTTCCTAGCCCCTCCCTAGCAACCATTTTCGAGCACCTTAGCAACCAATATCCAAAGAGAGATATCTTCCATTCTGAATGTCACAGAGGCATGGGAGTTGGTTTATATCATTCATACTGACAAGCAGCCTTTGGAGATTCATCATTGGCAGCTGCCAAGCCACTCCCTAGCAACAATTTAGAGCACCCTAGCAACCACATTTATTGATTTCAATTACATTAAGATATCTTCAGATCAGAATGTCCTAGAGACATGATAGTTGCTTTGTTTTAATTGAGTGAGTAATCAGTCTTCAGCTTTCATCATGTGAACTACTTAGCCACGCCCTAGCAACCATTTAAAGCACCCTAGCAACAAAGAACCATTGACATCCATTCAAAATCACTAAGATGTGTATCTTGGGATCAGAATGACGTAGAGACTTCCGGGTTGACTTATTTCACTCAGGATGGCAAGGAGCATTGTTCCCTGTCACCTTGATAACTGCCTAGCAACCAGATGGGGTTACCCTAGCAACCAAGTAACAAATCAAATATCTTTGAACCAGAACATCGTAGAGACATAGGGGTTGAAATATTTCTCACAGGATTGCAAGGGGCCTTATGAGTATCACGTAGGTAACTGCCTAGCAACCAGATGGGGTTACCCTAGCAACCAAGAAAGAAATCGCATATCTCTGCACAAGAAAATCACAGAGACTTCTGGGTTGACTTATTTCACTCAGGATGGCAAGGAGCATTGTTGGCTGTCACCTTAGTAACTGCCTAGCAACCAAATGGGGTTACCCTAGCAACCAAGAAACAAATCATATATCTCTGCACAAGAAAATCACAGAGACTTGCAGGTTGACTTATTTCACTCAGGATGGCAAGGAACATTGTTGGCTGTCACCTTGGTAACTGCCTAGCGACCAGATGGGGTTACACTAGCAACCAAGAAACAAATCACATATCTCTGTACTAGAAAATCACAGAGACTTCTGGGTTGACTTATTTCACTCAGGATGGCAAGGAGCATTGTTGGCTGTCACCTTGGTAACTGCCTAGCAACCAGATGGGGTTACCCTAGCAACCAAGAAACAAATCACATATCTCTGCACAAGAAAATCACAGAGATTTCCGGGTTGACTTATTTCACTCAGGATGGCAAGGAGCATTGTTGGCTTGCCCCTTGTTAACTGCCTAGCAACCAGATGGGGTTACCCTAGCAACCAAGTAACAAATCACATATCTCTCTACTAGAAAATCGTAAAGACTTCCGGGTTGACTTATTTTACTCAGGATGGCAAGTAGCATTGGTGGCTGTCACCTTAGTAACTGCATATCAACCAGATGGGTTTTCCTAGCAACCATGGAACAACACCAATATCTTTGCACCAGAACATCCTACTGTCATGGGGGTGGCCTCTTTCAACTTTGGGCAGTAGGTGGGACATTATGGTAAGAAATTTTGCCACGGCAAGCACCACTCACATTTTCTTCAGGAAATGTACATTCTAGTTTTTCTTCTTCTTCTTCTTCTTCTTCTTCTTCCGTACAAAACTTCGGCACCTAACTCGTCCCGCACCTTTTGGTGTAGACCCATGAATGAGGTGTCAAATCGAGCGGCTCATTGAGGAGAGGTGTGCTATGACTTTTATAAGCGATCGGGGGTACGGTGTTTGCCCCAGGGGCAAAAAACTGGGCAAAAAATCCCATTGACTTAACATTGAGCCGAACTTTGACGAGTCATAGCTCAGAGCGAGGATTTCACAGAGACGTGTGATTTACCACATTTGAAGAGGCTGACAGGCTCTGTGAGAACATACCTCACAATGGGGTAAAACTTTTACCCCTGGGGGGCAGGAGCTGCCCAAAGTTGCCCCAATGTAAGTCAATGGAATTTTTTGCAAAATTTTTGGGTCACAGACCCACGAATGAGGCGTCAAATCGTGCAGATTATTTGGGAATGGTGTGCTATGACTTTCATAAGCGATCGGGGGTATGGTATTTGCCCCAGGGGCAAAAAATTGGGCAAAAAATCCCATTGACTTAACATTGCGCCGAACTTTGACAAGTCATAGCTCAGAGCGAGGATATCACACAGATGTGTGATTTACCACATTTGAAGAGGCTGTCAGGCTCTGTGAGAACATACCTCACAATGGGGTAAAAGTTGCACCCCTTGGGGGCAGGAGCTGCCCAAATTTGCCCCAATGTTAAGTCTATGGTAAATTGTGTATTGAACATAACTCTGGATCACAGTGTCTTAGAGACAAGGGGGCGGGCTCATTTTACTCAGACGACCAATCAGTCTCTCCGGATCATTGTGAAGCTATCATGCCACGCCCTAGCAACCATTTACAGTACCTTAGCAACAAGTCCCATAGACTTCCATTGAAAGAGATCAAAGGGATTTCTCCGGACTGAATTATCATAGAAACACGAGGGTGGTCTCACTTGACTTGGGGCAGTAAAACAGCCAATCATGAATCCCCTCAACACTTCCTAGCCCCTCCCTAGCAACCATTTTCGAGCACCTTAGCAACCAAAATCCAAAGAGAGATATCTTCCATTCTGAATGTCACAGAAGCATGGGAGTTGGTTTATATCATTCATACTGACAAGCAGCCTTTGGTGATTCATCATTGGCAGCTGCCAAGCCACTCCCTAGCAACAATTTAGAGCACCCTAGCAACCACATTTATTGATTTCAATTACAGTAAGATATCTTCAGATCAGAATGTCCTAGAGACATGATAGTTGCTTTGTTTTCATTGGGTG
Organism: Moxostoma hubbsi; assembly: GCA_032164185.1. Lineage (NCBI taxonomy): Eukaryota > Metazoa > Chordata > Actinopteri > Cypriniformes > Catostomidae > Moxostoma > Moxostoma hubbsi. Next base: position 3,199,364 of record JAVLUX010000023.1, read on the forward strand.
AGTAACCAGTCTTCAGCTTTCATCATATGAACTACTTAGCCATGCCCTAGCAACCATTTAAAACACCCTAGCAACAAAACACCATTGACATCCATTCAAAATCACTATGATGTGTACCTTAGGATCAGAATGTCGTAGAGACTTCCGGGTTGACTTATTTCACTCAGGATGGAAAGTAGACTTGATAAATATCACCCTGGTAACTGCCTAGCAACCAAATGGGATTACCCTAGCAACCAAGAAACAAATCACATATCTCTGCACAAGAAAATCACAGAGACTTCTGGTTTGACTTATTTCACCCAGGATGGCAAGGAGCATTGTTGCCTGTCACCTTGGTAACTGCCTAGCAACCAGATGGGGTTTCCCTAGCAACCAAGAAACAAATCACATATCTCTGCACAAGAAAATCACAGAGACTTCCGGGTTGACTTATTTCACTCAGGATGGCAAGGAGCATTGTTGGCTGTCACCTTGGTAACTGCCTAGCAACCAGATGGGGTTACCCTAGCAACCAAGAAACAAATCACATATCTCTGCACAAGAAAAGCACAGAGAATTCCGGGTTGACTTGTTTCACTCAGGATGGAATGTAGACTTGATAAATATCACCCTGGTAGCTGCCTAGCAACCAGATGGGGTTATCCTAGCAACCAAGTAACAAATCACATATCTATGTACTAGAAAATCACAGAGACTTCCGGGTTCACTTATTTCACTCAGGATGGCAAGGAGCATTATTGGTTGTCACCTTGGTAACTGCCTAGCAACCAGATGGGGTTACCCTAGCAACCAAGAAACAAATCACATATCTCTGCACAAGAAAATCACAGAGACTTCCGGGTTGACTTATTTCACTCAGGATGATAAGGTGCATTGTTGCCTGTCACCTTGGTAACTGCCTAGCAACCAGATGGAGTTACCCTAGCAACCAAGAAACAAATCACATATCTATGCACAAGAAAATCACAGAGACTTCCGGGTTGACTTATTTCACTCAGGATGGCAAGGAGCATTGTTGGCTGTCACCTTGGTAACTGCCTAGCAACCAGATGGGGTTACCCTAGCAACCAAGAAACAAATCACATATCTCTGCACAAGAAAATCACAGAGACTTCCGGGTTGACTTATTTCACTCAGGATGGAATGTAGACTTGATAAATATCACCCTGGTAACTGCCTAGCAACCAGATGGGGTTATCCTAGCAACCAAGTAACAAATCACGTATCTATGTACTAGAAAATCACAGAGACTTCCGGGTTGACTTATTTCACTCAGGATGGCAAGGAGCATTGTTGGCTGTCACCTTGGTAACTGCCTAGCAACCAGATGGGGTTACCCTAGCAACCAAGAAACAAATCACATATCTCTGCACAAGAAAATCACAGAGACTTCCGGGTTGACTTATTTCACTCAGGATGGCAAGGAGCATTATTGCCTGTCACCTTGGTAACTGCCTAGCAACCAGATGGGGTTACCCTAGCAACCAAGAAACAAATCGCATATCTATGCACAAGAAAATCACAGAGACTTCCGGGTTGACTTATTTCACTCAGGATGGCAAGGAGCATTGTTGGCTGTCACCTTGGTAACTGCCTAGCAACCAGATGGGGTTACCCTAGCAACCAAGAAACAAATCACATATCTCTGCACAAGAAAATCACAGAGACTTCCGGGTTGACTTATTTCACTCAGGATGGCAAGGTGCATTGTTGCCTGTCACCTTGGTAACTGCCTAGCAACCAGATGGGGTTACCCTAGCAACCATGGAACAACACCAATATCTCTGCACCAGAACATACTACTGTCATGGGGGTAGCGTCTTTCAACTTTGGGCAGTAGGTGGGATATTGTGGTAAGAAATTTTGCCACGGCAAGCACCACTCACATTTTCTTCAGGAAATGTACATTCTAGTTATAATTATTATTATTCCACACATAGTTTGGCGCGCTACTCCTCCCGCAGCTTTTATCACAGACCCCTGAGTGAGGCATCAAATCGTGCGGCTCATTGAGGAGAGGTGTGCTATATCTTTTCTAAGCGATCGGGTGTACGATGTTCGAACAGCGGACGAAAAAGCGGCCAAAAAAGTCCCATTGACTTTACATTGCGGAATGTTCAGAAATTTAAATCCCAACTGACATTTTCACACACACAGACAAAAAAGGGCCTGTCAGCCCTGCGTCTCTCTCTCTCTCTCTCCCTCAGAGGATTTCTTTTATCAAGCAGTCAATAAAAATCTTCATAGCCACACCCTAAAACATGCTAAAAATGTGCTAGCATCATGCTAACATATGCTGGCATCACCTAGCGAAGTGCTAAAACATGCTATAAACGTGTTAGCAACATGCTAACACATGTTGTCATCGCCTAGCGAAGTGCTAAAACATGCTAAAAATGTGATAACAACATGCTAACACATGCTAGTATTGCCTAGCGAAGTGTTAAAACATGCTAAAAACGTGCTAGCATCATGCTAACACATGTTGGCATTGCCTAGCAAAGTGCTAAAACATGTTAAAATGTGCTAGCATTATGCTAATGCATGTTAGCATTGCTTAGGGGATTGCTAAAACATGTTAAAAACGTGCTAGCATCATGCTAACACATGTTAGCATCGCCTAGCGAAGTGCTAAAACTTGCTAAAAACGTGCTAGTATCATGCTAACACATGCTAGCTTCACCTAGCGAAGTGCTAAAATATGTTAAAACGTGCTAGCATTATGCTAATGCATGTTAGCATTGCTTAGGGGATTGCTAAAACATGTTAAAAACGTGCTAGCATCATGCTAACACATGTTAGCATTGCCAAACAAAGTGCTAAAACATGCTAAAAACGTGCTAGTATCATGCTAACACATGCTAGCTTCACCTAGCGAAGTGCTAAAACATTCTAAAAACGTGCCACCATCATGAAAAACACGTGTTAGCAACATTCTATGACCTTTATTTTAGTGCTTAGAAACAAGTTAGAAAATGCTATTTGACGAGTTTTGCCACGGCAAGCACCACTCACATTTTCTTCAGGAAATGTACATTCTAGTTATTATTATTATTCTGAGACTAAATTTCTAAATGTAACTCCTCCTAGAGCTTTTAAGCTACATGCACCAAACTCGGCACAGACCTTCAGACTAATCCCGAATAGTGTGCTATATCTTTTCTAACTGATCGGACTTACGGTTTTCCTAAAAATGACGATCAAATCTCGGAAAAACTCCCATTGATTAACATTGCGGAATGTTCAGAAATTTAAATCCCAACTGACGTTTTCACACACACAGACGAAAAAGGGCCTGTCAGCCCTGCGTCTCTCCCTCTCTCTCTCCCTCAGAGGATTTCTTTTATCAAGCAGCCAATAAGTAATGACCTAAAATCTTCATAGCCACAGTATAGTAGCTTCCAGGTTCACTTGATTCACTCAGTATGGAAAGGAGGCTTGATAAGTATCACCCTGGTAACTGCATAGCAACCAGACAGGATTACCCTAGCAACCAAATAACAAATCACATATTTCTGCACCAGAAAATCATACAGACATCCTGTTTCACTTATTTCACTCAGGATGGAAAGTAGCCTTGATATGTATCACTCTGGTAACTGCCTAGCAACCAGATGGGGTTACCCTAGCAACCAAGTAACAAATCACATATCTCTGCACCAGAAAATCATACAGACTTCCTGTTTCACTTATTTCACTCAGGATGGAAAGTAGCCTTGATATGTATCACTCTGGTAACTGCCTAGCAACCAGATGGGGTTACCCTAGCAACCAAGTAACAAATCACATATCTCTGCACCAGAAAATCGTAGTGACTTCCTGTTTCACTTATTTCACTCAGGATGGAAAGTAGCCTTGATATGTATCCCTCTGGTAACTGCCTAGCAACCAGATGCGGTTACCCTAGCAACCAAGTAACAAATCACATATCTTTGAACCAGAACATCGTAGAGACTTAGGGGTTAACATATTTCACACAGGATTGCAAGGAGCCTTATGAGTATCACCTTGGTAACTGCCTAGCAACCAGATGGGGTTATCCTAGCAACCAACTAACAAATCACATATCTCTGCACCAGAAAATCGTAGAGACTTTCTGTTTCACTTATTTCACTCAGGATGGAAAGTAGCCTTGATATGTATCACTCTGGTAACTGCCTAGCAACCAGATGTGATTACCCTAGCAACCAAGTAACAAATCACATATCTCTGCAACAGAAAATCAGAGAGACTTCCGGGTTGACTTATTTCACTCAGGATGGAAAGTAGCCTTGATATGTATCACTCTGGTAACTGCCTAGCAACCAGATGTGATTACCCTAGCAACCAAGTAACAAATCACATATCTCTGCAACAGAAAATCAGAGAGATTTCCGGGTTGACTTATTTCACTCAGGATGGAAAGTAGCCTTGATATGTATCACTCTGGTAACTGCCTAGCAACCAGATGTGATTACCCTAGCAACCAAGTAACAAATCACATATCTCTGCAACAGAAAATCATAGAGACATCCGGGTTGAATTTATTCACTCAGGATGGAAAGTAGCCTTGATATGTATCACTCTGGTAACTGCCTAGCAACCAGACGGGGTTACCCTAGCAACCAAGTAACAAATCACATATCTCTGCACCAGAAAATCGTAGAGACTACCTGTTTCACTTATTTCACTCAGGATGGAAAGTAGCCTTGATATGTATCACTCTGGTAACTGCATAGCAACCAGACAGGGTTACCTTAGCAACCAAGTAACAAATCACATATCTTTGAACCAGAACATCGTAGAGACTTAGGGGTTGACATATTTCACACAGGATTGCAAGGAGCCTTATGAGTATCACTTTGGTAACTGCCTAGCAACCAGATGTGTTTACCCTAGCAACCAAGTAACAAATCACATATCTCTGCACCAGAAAATCATAGAGACTTCCTGTTTCACTTATTTCACTCAGGATGGAAAGTAGCCTTGATATGTATCCCTCTGGTAACTGCCTAGCAACCAGATGCGGTTACCCTAGCAACCAAGTAACAAATCACATATCTTTGAACCAGAACATCGTAGAGACTTAGGGGTTAACATATTTCACACAGGATTGCAAGGAGCCTTATGAGTATCACCTTGGTAACTGCCTAGCAACCAGATGGGGTTACCCTAGGAACCAACTAACAAATCACATATCTCTGCACCAGAAAATCGTAGAGACTTCCTGTTTCACTTATTTCACTCAGGATGGAAAGTAGCCTTGATATGTATCACTCTGGTAACTGCCTAGCAACCAGATGTGATTACCCTAGCAACCAAGTAACAAATCACATATCTCTGCAACAGAAAATCAGAGAGACTTCCGGGTTGACTTATTTCACTCAGGATGGAAAGTAGCCTTGATATGTATCACTCTGGTAACTGCCTAGCAACCAGATGTGATTACCCTAGCAACCAAGTAACAAATCACATATCTCTGCAACAGAAAATCATAGAGACTTCCGGATTGACTTTATTCACTCAGGATGGAAAGTAGCCTTGATATGTATCACTCTGGTAACTGCCTAGCAACCAGACGGGGTTACCCTAGCAACCAAGTAACAAATCACATATCTCTGCACCAGTATATCGTAGAGACTAACTGTTTCGCTTATTTCACTCAGGATGGAAAGTAGCCTTGATATGTATCACTCTGGTAACTGCATAGCAACCAGACAGGGTTACCTTAGCAACCAAGTATCAAATCACATATCTTTGAACCAGAACATCGTAGAGACTTAGGGGTTGACATATTTCACACAGGATTGCAAGGAGCCTTATGAGTATCACTTTGGTAACTGCCTAGCAACCAGATGTGTTTACACTAGCAACCAAGTAACAAGTCACATATCTCTGCACCAGAAAATCATAGAGACTTCCTGTTTCACTTATTTCACTCAGGATGGAAAGTAGCCTTGATATGTATCCCTCTGGTAACTGCCTAGCAACCAGATGCGGTTACCCTAGCAACCAAGTAACAAATCACATATCTTTGAACCAGAACATCGTAGAGACTTAGGGGTTGACATATTTCACACAGGATTGCAAGGAGCCTTAAGAGTATCACCTTAGTAACTGCCTAGCAACCAGATGGGGTTACCCTAGCAACCAACTAACAAATCACATATCTCTGCACCAGAAAATCGTAGAGACTTCCGGGTTGACATAATTCACTCAGGATGGAAAGGAGGCTTGATAAGTATCACTCTGGTAACTGCCTAGCAACGACAAGGGCTTACCCTAGCAACCAAGTAACAAATCACATAACTCTGCACCAGAAAATCGTAGAGACTTCCTGTTTCACTTATTTTACTCAAAATGGAAAGTAGCCTTGATATATATCACTCTGGTAAATGCCTATCAACCAGATATGGTTACCCTAGCAACCAAGTAAAAAATTATATATCTATCTGTCTATCTATCTATCTATCTATCTATCTATCTATCTATCTATCTATCTATCTATCTTTCTGATGGTCAATATCTATCTATCTATCTGAGGGTCAATATCTATCTATCTATCTATCTATCTAACTATCTGCGGGTCTATAACTATCTATCTATCTATCTGTGGGTCATACTCTATCTATCTATATCTCAGGGTCAATGACTATCTGTCTATCTATATATCTGACGGTCAATATCTATCTATCTATCTAAGGGTCAATGACTATCTATCTATCTATCTATCTATCTATCTATCTATCTATCTATCTATCTATCTATCTATCTATCTATCTATCTGAGGGTCAATATCTATCTATCTATCTATCTAACTATCTGCGGGTCAATAACTATCTATCTATCTATCTGTGGTTCATACTCTATCTATCTATATCTCAGGGTCAATGACTATCTATCTATCTATATATCTGAAGGTCAATATCTATCTATCTATCTAAGGGTCAATGACTATCAATCTGTCTTTCTATCTTTCTATCTATCTATCTATCTATCTATCTATCTATCTATCTATCTATCTATCTATCTATCTATCTGAGGGTCAATATCTATCTATCTATCTGAGGATCAATATCTATCTATCTATCTATCTATCTATCTATCTATCTATCTATCTATCTAATGGTCAATATCTATCTATCTATCTATCTATCTATCTATCTATCTATCTATCTATCTATCTATCTATCTGATGGTCAATAACTATCTATCTATCTATCTATCTATCTATCTATCTATCTATCTATCTATCTATCTATCTGATGGTCAATAACTATCTATCTATCTATCTATCTATCTATCTATCTATCTGAGGGTCAATATCTATCTATCTATCTATCTATCTATCTATCTATGGGTCATACTCTATCTATCTATCTATCTATCTATCTATCTATCTATCTATCTATCTATCTATCTATCTGAGGGTCAATATCTATCTATCTATCTATCTCTCTGAGGGTCAATATCTATCTATCTATCTATCTATCTATCTATCTATCTATCTATCTATCTATCTAATCTATTTGATAGACTGAATGGTTTTATAATCTCTAAACTTTGAACTTTGAAAACTACTACTTATAATTACATCAAACTAGAAACCGTAAATCTTCAAACTTTTACAACTACTTCAAACTTTATGCTAGGCTTTCTCAAGCCAACCTAAAGTTTGTACTCAAACTTTTTAATCTAGTTTATCCTTCAACTCAAAACTAGGCTGCTTTAGTTAGGTCTGCCGGAACTAGAAACATCCATCATGATCTATAACTCTGCATAAAATTGAATGGCATCTATGCTAATATTCATATCCCGAGGTTACCAGAGCCAGCCAGATCCAGCTCCAACTGTAAGACATGGGATAATTCATATGCCTCTGCCTAAACCTTGCACTTAGGATGGACCCCACCGAATTGACCTGCAGGTTGAAATATGATGCCCCTCGTCAATCTCTGCCTGCATCACCTTTGTCTATTGATGCACTAGCATAGACTATCATTTAATTGCCAACAAAAGCCTTCATCAGCCAAAGGACAATGCATCAATGTGAACTTCTGCAGTTAATCCAGGATGGACTTCAAAGACAATATTATTCATCTTAAAGTTAAAAAAACAAAACAATGGATCTTAATGCTTACATAATTTACAAATATAAAACCATGACTTGCACTGCACATAAATAACTAATATTGGCATTATATTCATGATGTTTAGCCAGAGGGGAACTGGCCCTCACAGTGAGTCTGGTTTCTCCCAAGGTTATTTTTCTCCCATTAATCAACATCTTCTAGAGTTTTGTGTTCCACCTTCAGCTTGCTCACTGGGGTTCAAAATACAATTATTATTTAATTATTTAATATCTATACACAATTTACAATCATATTTACTCAAACTACACAATGATCACTGTAAGACGTTATAGATATTACTGTTTCATTCTTTGTTAATGCATGATTTCCAGTAAGGCTGCTTTGAAACGATGTTGTGAACGTGTTGTAAAAAGTGCTATAAAAATAAAAATGACTTGACATCACTGAATTGAAATGCATTGCTAATCCCAGAAAAAGGTTTAGTCTAAAACAAAAACATATTGAAATAATTTTTTTATCAACAGATTTATTGTATTCTATTTTTCAGTGTTGTTCAACAAAAATGAAAAAGGGCACATTTGAATTTATTATGTAAACTGAAATGTTCGGTAAAACATACAGTACGTGATAATGATGATGATGATGCCTCTACTGATAAACACAAGTACCTTGCAGCGCATTTGTTCAGACTGCAGGTCCTCGTGGCGATCTGGCATCGACTGGGAGAGTTGACGTTTAAACGCTCTCAGTTTCTCCAGAGATCCTCCAATGCCTTTCTCACATCTCTCCCAATCCTGAACACACAGTTGGAATCCATTAGAGCGCACTCTGTTTACAAACACCATTCTGACAGCGAACTATTACAATTTTGTGCAAATTCCTTTCATTATTGAGTTGATCTGTAAAGCGCTTGTCAATCTGGACTGTAAGAGAGAGATTTGCATGGCAGTAAATCTATAAATTGAATGATTTGTTGGAACCATATGCATATGTAATATTTTACAGAATACTTACTTCAAACAGGCCTTCAAAATATATAATATACAATATAAACGAATCTATAATAGTGATGAACTGAACTGAAGTATTACAGTGCTAAATTTAAAATGGAACCGTTTAAGATTCAGACTGCGTTTGACTGATCAAACTGATTAAATGGATTCAGGCTAAAACGAATCGACCTTCCCAACTCTACTCTCATGTAATACAGAATACACATGATCTCAGCATGTAGCTACGTGGTTTACAGGATTGTACCCTAAGCAGCACAGCCAGCTCTTTCTTCTGCTCCTCCAGTCGGATGTTAGCATGTCTCCAGCGTTCCTGAATGTTCAGCAGCTCCTCCTGTAGGGTCGCTTCAGCATGTGTGTCTGCAGACAGAAGCAGCTGTCTCCAGGCCTCCACTGTCAAGACATAACTGCCCTGCTGCCTCTGCAGAACCTTCTCTCGAAGCTGCAAGAACAACAGCGAGTCAGTAGGGGGCGCTAATTACAATCAGTAAAACTAATCAATCCACAAGTCCGTTTAAAGCACTTGGTGGGTTTGATAGCTTTTTCCAAATGTGTTAAATCTGTCTAAAATGATGAAAACTTCATATGTTACTTTTGGATCGTGTCTGTGGTGTCAATCATTGTCAATACAAAGTATGCATGTTGGCTATTATGTATGCATGGAATGGAAGTATGCATGGAATACTAGCATACTGCATAGTATATGCTGTATAAAGCTGTTTATTTACAAATATAATGTAAACATAGTATTTAAAACAGTATGCACTACTGTATATGCAATGATAAAAGTTTCAAACAGTACAGACAGGAGCTTTACATATGCACACATACAGCAGAAATAGTAATAGTATGGTAGTATGCTTTTCCAAACATAGCCTTTCTCAAGAAATATAGTAAATATTAGCATGGTAGATATTTCAAGTTTCAACAAGCTCACATGCAAAAGCTCTTTGTCGTTCTGATAGACCTCATAATTTTGGTTAAATCAGTCTAAAATTCAGAAAACTTGAATATGTCATTTTTGTACGGTGTTTGTGGTGTTACTCATGTTGGCTATGTTCGGAATGGAATGACCTGTGTAATACTGCACAGTATATACTGCATACTGCTTACTATAACACTTTTAGGATATCTGTGAAACATTATGCAACATGAAAAAACTAAATGTTTCAAACTGAACGTACAGACAGAAAATTAGCTTACTGTGCGCTGTACACATACCGCACACATAGTAAAAGCATGCTATTCCATAGCCTTTGTAATCATTTTTTTTTTTATAGTATAACAGTAGATATTTGATGCTTCCACAAGCTTTCAAAGAAGTTCACTGACATGGATGTGGCATTTTCTGGGATGTATTTTTGTGTGCTGATATCGTTGCTGTTATCACTTGTCACAATGATCACTGAACTGATGTAACAATACATTATACATTCCGGAAAGTTCATATTACCTGAACAGCATCCAACATGGCTCGTGCCTGCTGCAGAGGTACAGGCGCGCCCGCCTTCAGGGATTCGGCCTGATGGGACACTTCCACCAACCATTTCTGAAGCTTCTCCCCCATCTCCCTGTAGAGCTGCCACTGTCGGAGGAGACTGTCAATGATTCCCCTCCGCTGCTGAGCACGTCTCACCACACCCTGCCACTGGTTACTGAGAAGAGCCAACTTCAGCTTAAACTCATCTCTGGAAATACAGAAGCGACAACATTATGGAACAGAACATGTTTTAAATCTAAAATTAATGTTTAGTGCTTTAATCCTCATATTCTGTTTAATATGGGCCGACAACTTTATTCTTTGCTCTCATTTTTGAAATGGTAAAAGGTAAAAAAAAAAAAAAAAAGAATTGTTACAAGGCAAACTTCCCTAAAGTAATAACAATAAAACTATGCACTTCTTTTGTGATTTTATGCTATTTAGATCTTATTTACCTGCACATTTCTTATGTAATTTGCATAATCTTCACTACAGTAAAAACCTACACTTCTATAAGTTGAAACATAGACAATATGAGAATGTGTCATGTATTGGAGGCAGATTGCTACCATTTGGCAAAAAAAAAAAAAAAAGAAAAAGGGCAGTAACATGACTTGAAAGTGATTTCATAACCATTATAACCACTAGATGGCTGCAGTTCTTTGATTGCCTTATGTACCTTCATTTTAGATACTATCACAAGTTATGCATTAGGATATAAACTCAGCTCATAATTTTGTAAAAATCCAAATAACTTTACAGATCTTTATTGTAAAGGGTTTAAACAATGTTTTCCATGCTTCCTGAACCATAAACAATTAATAAACATGCACCTGTGGAACGGTCGTTAAAACACTAACAGCTTACAGACAGTAGGCAATTAAGTTCTCAGTTATAAAAACTTAGGACACTAAAGAGACCTTTCTATTCACTCCAGTCCAGTAGGTGGCGGGAATGCACCTATCGTTTGTTTGCCAACCGCCATAAAACGCCAAAAGAAGAAGAAGACCTTTCTACTGACTCTGAAAAACACCAAAAGAAAGATGCCCAGGGTCCGTGCTCATCAGCGTGAACGTGCCTGCATGGAGGCATGAGGACTGCAGATGTGGCCAGGGCAATAAATTGCAATGTCCGTATTGTGAGACGTCTAAGACAGCGCTAAAGGGAGAAAGGAAGGACAGCTGATCGTCCTTGCAGTGGCCACTTGTAACAACACCTGCACAGGATCAGGACATCTGAATATCACACCTGCGGGACAGGTACGGGGCATGATTTCCTGCAAGACAGGAATGTCAGTGTTCTGCCATGGCCAGTGAAGAAACCGGACCTCAATCCCATTGAGCATGTCTGGGACCTGTTGGATCGGAGGGTGAGGGCTAGGGCCATTACCCCAGAAATGTCCGGGAACTTGCAAGTGTCTTGGTGGAAGAATGGGGGAACATCTCACAGCAAGAACTGGCAAATCTGGTGCAGTCCATGAGGAGGAGATGCACTGCAGTACATAATGCAGCTGGTGGCTACACCAGATACTGACTGTTACTTTTGATTTTACCACAAAGTAAGAGAGTTTATATTTTGACATTATCAAACTATTATTTGTCAAAGTTTAGCATTTGTTTTACATCATTTTGAAGTGTTAGTTTTTGTAATAATGTTACATTATGCTTACAGTCAATCCTGACCATGGTGTTACAAAAAGAAGACATAGAAAAAGCATTTGATTCACAATAATTTATTTGAAATATCAATATTTAATAACTAGTTTATTTCAGTTTCTTTGTTTCCATAAAAGAAACATGCAGTTTTTTGTCTGGAAGGTGCATATACATAGGTGTCAAACTCAGACTTTGTTTTTTGTTCTCTCTAAGTGTGTGTGTGTGTGTGTGTGTGTGTGTGTGTGTGTGTGTGTGCGCGCGCATTTGTGTGCGTGTTCTGCACTGTGGGTGTATTATGGTCTCACTCCCTCATATCTGTGTGTGTTTTGTTCTTTGCATTGTGGGTGATTTATTGATTTTTCTTTGACAAATTTAAAAGAAATTGTTCTGTGTTCTAGTCTCACCCATTAACTTGTGTGTGTGTGTGTGTGTGTGTGTGTGTGTTCAGCATTGAGGCTGATTCATATATTGTATTTTACAAATAAACAAAAAACTGCTCTGTGTTAAGAGTTTCTCTCATTCATTTCCTATGGTTTATCAATTTTGACAGCAAACAGTTAAGTTGTCAACTTTTGTACGGCCACTTAGACTCATCGATTCAATTCCAATTTTTGTGTGTATACGGATACCAAGTATAGGGAAAAAATCATCAATTATTTAAAACTTGTTCAACTTTGATAAAGGAAACTTAAAAAAAAAATATAGCAGAGCAGGTGGGCTAATATTTGCTGATACAATTCATTCCTAAGCATGTCCAATGGCGATGTCACTCACCTGTCGTCCACTTGTCCTTGCTCCAGCAAATGCTGTCCATCACTAATGATGGAGTGAAGAATCTGTTGTCTGCTGAACATCTCTGCCTGAAACAACTACAACAGAGCAGACATTACCTCATTAAACTCACAAATTCACTATTTTGACTATCAGCATAAAGTCTGCTCCACTTTGCAGCTTATTCTGGCCAAGAACTGCCCATTAAACCAGGATGTGGTTGTAACACATAAATTAACCAACCACAGTTTGTGAAATTTAGGGGTGGATTGTCTAAGCTAAGTGGATAATGTAGGTGTGCTACATGATATGTCGTCTTAAAACTCTTTCAAAGATTTGATGTCACAAACCTCACAAATTCAAATCCTGCCTCATAAGTGTTCACTTTAAAAGACCCATACCTTAACTTTATTTCTTGGCGAACTAATGTAAATCTGGGAACATCTGGGAAATCCTGGATATTATGTAAAGCCAGCTGATATGATTGGAGTTTGAGAGAGATATTTGAGGTCTCTTGCCTGAAGCTGAGACTAGTTACTTGCTGATCATATATTGGTTGCTGGACTAATTGATCAACTTATTTTTGACACCTGTTTCAATCTTATACAGTATGTCTCAGTACACACAGCTCACCTCATGAGCTCTCTGCTGCTCCATCAGACTCTGGGAGTTTCCGGAAATCTCCACGGCCAGTTTCTCCTCTGTCTGCACCAGGAAGTCCATCCACATCTCACACTTCTCCAGAAATGTCTGTTGCTGCAGTAGAACAGCCTGGAGTTTACTAAGGAGAGAATTCCCATATTGTTAAGAAAGCAAACCGATACAAAGAACATCTAATCTCAGATTAAAGCAAAGACCACAAAGAATCAAGCAGTGTTGCAAGAAAACAGAATGACTAGAATTAAGTATTTAATGATCATTTAAACTCTCTTCATTCAGAGTACCTGAATCTCTCTGTGGTTTGAGCAGATGTGTTGGACCAGCTTCTGGTGAGGTTCTGCATGCGTTTGATTTCAGAGTCATTGAGAGGAAGTCTGTAACTTAGTTCATTCAGTCTCTCCAGATCAGGAGCCATGCTGCTGAACTTCAGCATCTGTTTCTACAAAAAGAAGAATAAAAACATTTTAAAATGCCTTTTAAAAAGATACATGTTTATGAAGTTCAGATGATAAATTATATAAAAAATAACAAGTAAAAAAATTTAAGAAATTAACCATGCCCACAATTAAACATTAATTATTCAAACTTTCAAATTACGTTTTACTTAATAAAGTGTCCTAAAAACACACCGCTTTTCACTAGAGACACTTATCGCTTTGGATAAAAGTGTCTGCCAAATGCATAAATGTAAAAAGTAGTCAAATGTGACGCAACAAAAGACAATCCAAAATCATTAATTTGGCACACAAATTTATAGATAAACAGTTAAAACAGAGCAGAGGGTTTTTAGTAGAAGTATGGAGTTCCGCAGGGCTCAGTATTAGGTCCGCTGATTTTTTCTTTGTATATGTTCCCCTGGGAGACATTATCAGGAACAAAGGAATTCATTTTCAATGTTATGTTAACAATACTTATATTTACTCTATATAAGCATTTTTCTTCTGGCTAATTTTCTGGTATCCATTAGCATAAAACACAAAGCCCTTGTTAATGGGAATAACAGATATGGTACCTTTACCCTTAAAAGAGTTTGTCTGGTAATTTTACGGCAATAAAACAAGTTTCATGTGATAAAGTGGCCTGTATACCTTGAGTTTCTCCATACAGTCTCGGATCAGTGACTGGTCAGAGGAACCATTCGGATCTTGGCTTTTGAGGACCACATCGGCTTCCACAATCCAGTGGGACAGAGAGTCCAACAGCTCGTTAACGGTCTCATAATCCCGAAGTTCAGCCTGGGTGAATAAAAAAAAACCTCAGTAAGTATCTTAAAACTAAACATTCCACTGTCTCAGATCATCTTTGCTCACCTGCAGCGCCACCTGCTGTCTTCTCAGACTCTGCTCGACAGCGTTTAGGCGTTGAGTGAGTGAAAGGTGATCAGATTGGATGGAGGCCATGGCTGACGTGTCCACTTGCTGTTTGAGCTGCTCTCCCAACTCCAGTAAGACCTGCAGAGATGCCTGGATTGGAGCCTGAGAGTGTAACAAATCCTGATAGAACACAGGGTGAGAATAAATTATCATATATTATATATTTTTTATATATTAATACATTAATGAATGTATTTGATGAAACCAAGACTGTTACTAATGAAAAGTGTTTTATTGCTATGCAACTTATCCTAAGAATGAAAGGCATGCGCATTCATAGACAAAGTCACACACACTCGTTTATGCACACAGACAAGTTCAGATCCACTCACAGAACAGTCTTGGATCCACATGGACACCTCTTCCTCTGTAATGCCTTTCAGACTGGCAGTCTTCAGCAGCTGGTTTGCTCTCTCCTCTGAGCTCTGCACGCTGGACTCACTCTGTCCATAAAGATCTTTATAATTCTGCCAGAGCTGCAGGAGAGCCTTACTGCTCTTCAGACGCTCCACAATCTCCTCCTGCAGACTGTTCCACCTGAAGGCCACGGCACAGAAACTGAACTGTAAATAATCACTGCATTCTTATTTTGGGTGAACTATCCTTTCAAGCAGTGTCACACTCACCTGGCATTGATGTCTTTGAGTGTGCTATTTAGTGAGTCAGACACAGAAGGATCGCATTCCTCCAGTAGCTGATGTGTAACGGCACCAAACTTTCTCAAACTGCTCTCCTGCTTTTCAAGCTCCTCTTGCAAATTCTACAGATGGCAGAAGACAAACACAGAGCATTTACTGGATTTTGAAGGCAGGTGGATCATTTACAGCATGATCAATGAACAGGCACATACGTTGTTTCTGTATTTACCTTTAGATTCTCCACCTGTAGTTGTGATGCCTCCAGAGATCCAGTGAGCAGACGATAGTGGGACACAGAGTATCTTCCCACCGTTAGGTGACTGTTGATCTCTTCAGATGCTTGTTTGTACTGACTCCACTTGTCCTGCACTGACTTCAGACTGATCTTAAGCTGCCCCATCTGATGACAACACAAACATGTAGTACACATTTTTCATATAGAAACCCAGAGGAAAACATATAAACAATATAGTGTGTGGGTCACTGGCAAATAAGGTTGTCTAAAGTGATAAAAATGAAAAAACGTAACAAAAAATTAGAAAAAAACATGTCAAGTTCGTAGATATATAATCTGCCCATTTTGGTTTCACACATTTTTGGAAAACATTTATAGCATTTTCTACAAAACAATATTTAATGACTTTAAAAATGTCATGTGGTGCAACAATGAAGTGAAAGTTATTAAAAAAAAAAAACTTTCCTTGCACCTTGAATACATCAGTGTGCACAATTTAATCACTAATTTCAAACATATTTTTCAAGGCAAATATTTATTTATTTTTTATTTATTTTTTTTACAAATATCATACATTATTGAAAGATATATAAGAATACCAATTAGTTTTATCGGGGTTGTACCAAAAAAAACACTGCATGTTTCTGGTTAATTTTTTTTTTCATTTTCATAAAAATATAATAATATTGATATTTAATTTAAAAAAAAAAAATTACTTCACACAGAGTCTTTAAGGGATCCTTTAAAATAGCTACCTACATGTTGGTCCAATACAGTATTTAAAGGGATAGTTCATGCAAAAATGCAAATTACCTCATTATTTACCCTCATGACATCCCATATGTGTGTGACTTTCTTTCTTCAGCAGAACACAAACTAATATTTTTAGAAGAATATTTCAGCTCTGCAGTTCCATACAATGCAAGTGAATGGTGTCCGGAACTTTGAAGTTTCAAAAAGCACATAAAGGCAGCATTGCAGTAATCCATACATCTCCAGTGGGTAAATCCATATATTCAGAAGAAATATGATAGGTGTGGGTTAGAAACAGATCAATATTTCCATCCTTTTTTACTATAAATCTCTACTTTCACTTTCACATTCACACTCTTTGTTCATATCACCACCTACAAGTTGGGGCTGTTCAAAGGTGGAAATTGAAGACATGGGTTAAACTGCTGGAATCTTTTGGATTACAGTTCTGCTGCCTTTATCTGCTTTTTGGAACTTTAAAGTTTTGGTCACCATTCACATGCATTAAATGGACCAACAGTGCTGAGATATTCTTCTAAAAATCTTAGTTTGTGTTCTGCAGAAGAAAGAAAGTCATACACATCTGAGATGGAGAATTTTCATTTTTGGGTGAACTATCCCTTTAAGTAATTTGCATTTTTAAAACTTAGCAGCAGATTTGTTCAAAAATGAGCACCACATTATTGACCCTTATCCGATTGTTAAATGTTAAA
This sequence comes from Moxostoma hubbsi, assembly GCA_032164185.1. Taxonomy (NCBI): domain Eukaryota; kingdom Metazoa; phylum Chordata; class Actinopteri; order Cypriniformes; family Catostomidae; genus Moxostoma; species Moxostoma hubbsi. Next base: position 3,216,727 of record JAVLUX010000023.1, read on the forward strand.
GGGAACAAACAGTATATAGATATACTCTACATAAATAGAAACTAAAATTCACTTTCCAAGCCTACCCAGACCATTTATGGAAACTATCCTGCAAAAACAACTAAATCAGAAATCATGGTTATGATGTCACAACCAAGAGCTCATTAAGATATGAGCGCCCACATATCAATGCCTACTGATGACAATGAATGACAGTGTCAACAGCACTAGTACCTGTTTTATTCGAAGGATCAGAGAGGGTGGAAAATGGGCAAGTAAAACAAAAGTATGGCTTTGTTTTGATGCAAGAAATCTTGACAAACATTCTAAGTGGGCTTCAAAGAAAAATAACTACTTCAAAAGTTCATTATATGATCAAATTAAAACAAGTAAATACCAGGTGGTCCATGTTGGCCCATGTGTTATTGAGGGCTTGGAGAGTTTCCATGACAACAGCACAGGCCTCGTCGGTCTTGTTCTGAACGAGACCACAGGCCTGTTCTTCCACTCTCTCCAACTCCCTCTCCTTCTCCTTCATCATCTCCTCAATCTCCTGAAGTTTTATATAATATAAAGATAAAAAGACAGAAAATCAAATGATTATAAAGGTTGGGGCCACCTTATGGAGATCATGTAAGTTTAGGAGACGATGGTCAGACCTGGCATTCTTTGATGGCATTCTGCACTGAAGATATGTTCTCAATCTTGTGTATCCTCTTGAGTTTGTCCTCCTGAGTGCACAGCCATGCCTGAAGACTCTGAACTTTACCCTCATATTCCTCCCAGGATGCCAGCAAGCCCTCCAGGAATAGCACCTAAATCAACAAACATAATGCGGTTGGAACTGAAATGATTCCATAAAAGTTTGTAGAGAAAGTATGATGGATTTCAAAACAGAGCTGCCTCGCAAGAACTGTAAGATGTATGACTAACACAGACTAAGGGGCTGTTCAGACTGAAGTGTTCTTGCACTATAAAAAGCTAGAAGCGCTAGTGGTTCTCGCTCTCAATGGGGCGCGTAGTAATTTGCGCATGGATCGCGGAGAGTAGCATGAGCCTCCACATGCTGTGAGTCTCCGCGGTGTCATGCACAATGAGTCACATGACAAGATGCGTGGATTGTCTGACTCAGAAGCGGAGGCAACTGAGGCTTGTCCTCCACCACCCGGATTGAGATGAGTAACTGCGCCACCATGAGGACATAGTAAGTAGTGGGAATTGGGCATTCCAAATAGTGGAGAAAAGGGGATAAACATTAAAGAAATTATATATGAAATATTTGTACAACATTTGTGGCATAATATTGATTACCAAAAAAATGTATTTCATCTAGTGCCTTTTTAAAAAAATCAAAAATTGTGGTTAAACTGCGGCACTTACAATGGAAGTGAATGGGGCCAATTTTTGGAGGGTCAATACAATCATAAGTCTCACCCTCTCTGTGATGCGTGTCTGCAGTATCTGCCAGCGACAGTTCATGGCCCCTAGTTTCTCTGCGAAATCCGTCTTATCACTGCGTTTGCTCTCCGCGTCCTGACCACTGATCTGCAGCACTGACTGATTCACAAAGTCCACAGTGAGCTGCTTACAGTTCACGTCCACTCTGAAGCCCTGCACAGGAAGTAGAGGAAATCATTCAATCTGTTAGTACAATTATGGTAATACATATTTATTCTCATGAAGCCAGAGTTTTAACCATCATCACAAAGTGTGGTCCACATTGCACCTGATTCTGGAAAAGAGCCGCCCACTTATACAGTACGTAGACCTTCATAAGGGTAAATATCAGAAGTTAGAAATCTTTTGAGTGCAATTATGTGGCGACCTTCTCACCTTGTAACGCTGCAGGTACTCTTGGATGACATTTGACCCAACAGCCCCTTTGAGATTTTCTTCATCCTCTTCTATGACTCTCTCCATCAGTGAAATCCAGTTCACAAGCTCAACGACAGCTTGACGAGATGCCAGCTTATCCATCTGAGACTAAAGCACAATAAAACAAGGCACAATATATATATATATATATTCCTTTAAAAACAACATGAATCAGCGTTCGCATCGCATTTAACTCCAAAATGTGATGTATTCCCGAGTGCAGCAGAATTTTCACTTAAGCATATAAGCTTGTTTGGAGTGTGCAGCATGCTGGTCAGTACCTGGTGGAGTTTCTCGTGTACCACAGGAATGCGGGCGAGCAGTTCGACCCACTGTGAGTCCATGTGGGCGAGTTCAGACCTCAGAGACGCAGTGTCCATCTTTTTCAGTCTGAGCAGCTGGTTTCCTTCATTTAGTACTGAGGTCTTCAGACTAGAGCGAGTTTCCACCTCCTTACTGAACTCCTGTAGAATAGAGAAGACAACACATGGCATACCTTGCATTCAACAGGGAGTGATGGTTATCGCCCAATGGTTGAAGGCGGGTCTGGGTTGGTAATCTAAAGGTGTTAGGTTCAAACCAAGGTATTTCTAGGTTTTCCATGACCGCGGGAACATTTCTAGATTACACAAGATGTTGTAAATGTGCTTTTACTTTGAAAGCATCATCTAAATGGCAAACTAGAAGTGTAAAATGTTAGTCAATCAAAACAACATGAAGTAGCATTAGTATTGTATTTACGTTCATTGATGTCATGTAAGGAAATTAAAAAGACTTTGCTTTATCAGTTTCACTGGGTCATGAAAATTAGGCTGTTTTTGGTTGATTTTATTTTTTTTAGATTAGCACAAGTTTCACTGATGAATCGTAAACTCGATTAAACTGGCCTCTCTCATTTGTAGCATTTGGGAAGACCAAATCATTTTAGTGAATCAGTTCTGTCGGACGATTGTAAGCTGTAAAGTTGTTTAAATCGCCATTTTTACAGTCGTTTTAGGGTTGACATTGCATCATCTTGGCAGACAAGGTTAGTAAGTGATTTTATCACAATAAATGAATGTTAACACGCATACTTTTTACGTCTTGTGGCTATACTTTTGAAACAGTGAGTATTTTAATGTTCAAACATTTCAAGCATACATTATAAATCATTATACATTATAACCGAAGTGCTACAATCACTTTAAATAATAACAGAATTTTTCATTTTTGGTTAACTATTCCTTTAACAACATAATGCAAATCCAAAATGTAGGTTAGAGAAGCAGTTTCATTGTTGCCCATGGCAGTTAAACGCACAAAGGAAAGTCAAATTGCAATTTTCAAGTAGTGTTTATAACTAGTTTCAATGAAAACATGAAATACTGTATAGTTGCGGCTGATAACATGCATTTAAAGGGATAGTTCACCCTAAAATGAAAATTCTCTCATCATTTACTCACCTTCATACTATCCCAGATGTGCATGACTTTCTTTCTTCTGCAGACACATCTAAAGATTTTTAGAAGAATTTCTCCTCTCTTTTGGTTCATACAATGCAAGTCAATGGGTGCCAAAATTTTGAAGCTCCAAAAATCACATAGAGTAAATCAGCATAAAAGTAATCCACACAACTCCAGTGGTTAAATCCATATCTTCTGATCTTCTTTGTTAGATGTGCATGAGACACGGTTCAATATCAGTCCTTTACTATCACTCTCCATTTTCACTTTCACATTCCTCTTTTGTTTTTGGTGATTTGCATACCATAAAATGTATGGTAAAAAAAGGACTTAAATAGTGAACTGTGTCAGAAGATATGGATCTAACCACTGGAGTTGTGTGGATTACTTTTACGCTGATTTACTCTATGTGATTTTTGGAGCTTCAAAATTTTGGCACCCATTGACTTGCATTGTATGGACCAAGAGAACTGAAATATTCTTCTAAAAATTTGAATTTGTGTTCTGCAGAAAAAAAGAAAGTCACACACATCTGGGATGGCATGAGGGTGAGTAAATGATGAGATAATTGTAATTTTTTGGTTGAAACCACACTGAAACACGTGTCAAATCTTGGACTCCTCGACGTTAAATAAATCGGACTAACCAGAAAAGCCGAAAGCTGGTCTTTAGTGGTCTCCAGTTCCTGAGGACCAGCCAAAGACTGTGTGTTCCAGAACTCCAAACGCTCCAAAGCTTCCTGTAGCCAGCGGCTCAGTTCAACAGACTCACACTTATACCTGCCACAAACAGAACATATCATTACAAAGAATGTAGAATATCATCAATAAACGGATGAGCTTGAATTTCAATACATGCGGTCTGACCTGGTCCAGTGCTTCAGGATGGAGTCCAGGCGCTGCAACTCCTGGTTGACTGCGGTGGTGTTGTTCAACCAGTGTTCACCCAAAAGAATAAGCTGGTTCTGCAGGCTGGGGCAGCTCACATATGACAGAAGCTGCTTGCCCTCCTCGAGCACCTGATATAGTCTGTGTTGGTGCTCCATCAGACTGGTCTTCAGGGACTTTGGTGGAAGTAACGGAAGATCATGATGGAAAGTTGATCACATAATGTTAGCCTGGTATTATCAGATTAGACAACCTAATATGGCGATAACATCCAAAAGTTGGAAAGTTACTTTGATGACTGGGCCAGTCATACCAGACATACCTGATAGAGCTCAATTCTTTTAGTCAGCTTCTCCTCCGTTTCTTCCTCCAGACCTACGCTCGGCCGACTGCCCTCTACTGGCTCCAGCACCCGGAATAGAGACTCATAGTCCAAAACTAGGCGAATCCATGTCTTTTAAAGGTGCATACAAAACCACAAACAGATTCAGAAGGATGTAAGAGGTGGTTTCAATGTATGAAACTTTAATGCTCCATTTACAGCAAATACGGTCATTTGTTACCTCTGAGATGCACACTAGCTCAACTCCTCTCTTGTGTGCTTGTTTAAGAACGTCCTGAGCTCGAGCGAGTGTCTCCTCCAGAGTCTGACGCTCACGTGGCAAAACAAAGGCACTAATTTTCTTGTAAAACGTTTCGGTGAGGACCATATGCCACTCCAAGCCTTGAAAAAACTCCTGGAAGATTTGCAGTTGCATGATGTATTTTTTTAAACAAGGCTGCATTGAATTTTTCCCATTTGTTTAGTTAATAGTATACCTTGTGTTTGTCTAGAAGGTTTTGCACGTCCTCCACTGAGCTGGCAATCATCTTCTGGTCAGCGGTCATCTTGTCCTGAGCAGTGTCCACCAGATCAATCAGATCCTGCAGAACTCGCTCATACTGGTTCTTTAGCGCCATATTCTGGTTCAGACCACTCCGCCAAGAGCCAACAGTCATCACCAGCTCCTCATAAGCATCCTATCACGTACACACGGTATTAATTGGTAAATGGTCTGCACTTATATAGCACCTTTTTCAACCTTGGCAGTTACCAAAGCGCTTTACATTGTGTCCCATTCACACACACACACACACACACACACACACACACACACACACTCATACACCAATAATGGCAGAGATGGCATGCAAGGTGCTAGCCTGCCATTGGGAGCAACTTGGGGTTCAGTGTCTTGCCCAAGGACACTTCGGCATATGGCAGGGAATCGAACCGCCAACCCTGCGATTAGTGGCCGACCCGCTCTACCACCTGAGCAACATCTGTTTTAGAAGACTAAAAGAAATTAACCGTGTCCTAATTTCTGTGTAATAATGAACCATAGATTGGGCCAGGATACTTTGTAAAATTGTTTACTCTTAATATTACATTGCACAAATGTAAACATTGGAATAAAATTGCAAAGTGTCCATGCACCTGTAGCTTCAGCAGCTCATTGGTGGAGAACTGGTCTGGTTGTAGTTCCGCCCCTCTGGCTTTCAGCTCCGTTATTTTATGCTCAAAGACTTTCAGCGTCTCCTCTGCCTCGGCGATAGTCTGTCAGAACAAAATTACAATTAATAAGTAACCAGTAAATGTAAACATTGTTTTTGAATATTACCTTGTTAAGGCAAGTTCCGGGTTAAATATAAGTTAAGCTCAATCAACGTTTAAAGGGATAGTTCACCCAAAAATGAAAATTCTCACATCATTTACTCACCCTCATGTCATCCCAGATGTGTGTGACTTTCTTTCTTCTGCACAATGAAGATTTTTAGAAGAATATTTCAGCTCTGTTGGTCCTCACAATGCAAGTGAATGGTGACCGAAACTTTGAAGGTCCAAAAGTACATAAAGGTAGCATAAAAGTAATCCATAATCCATACACTTTCTTCTTTTCTTTTTGGTGATTGGCACTCTTTGTGCATATTGCCACGTTCAGGGCAGGGAGGAGAATTTATTGTAAAAAAAGATATACAGTAGTTTAACCACTAAAGTCTCATGGATTACATTTATGCTGCCTTTACATGCTTTTTGGAAGTTTTGGTCGCTATTCACCTGCAGTGTGAGGGCCTACAGAGCTGGGATATTCTTCTAAAAATCATAGTTTGTGTTCTGCGGAAGAAAGAAAGTCATACACATCTGGGATGGCATGAGGGTGAGTAAAGATGGTAAAGACTTCACCCATTTTTGGGTGAAGTATCCCTTTAAGGCACTTACAATGGAAGTGAATGGGGCCACGCCATACACGCTAAACTATGTGTCGTTTCAAAAGTATAGCCACAATTAAACATAATATTAGTATGATAGAATCGCCTATTAACCTTATTGTGTTGCATTGTATACTTGTGAAACAGTGTGTATTTGAATGTTTCTGGACTGGCCCCATTCATTTCCATTGTAAGTGCCTAACTGTAATCTCGATTTTCTTTGAAAATAACAAAAGAATTCGTCTAAATTTTTTCTGTGGATATCAAAATTATGATACAAATGTGTTAAATGAGATTAACCTGTATTGAACCTGGAACATTCTTTTCATTATTTTGCTTTTTCTTACTTCAAACTGTTTGGGTGCTGTATGATCATCAACTCCAGCCAATTTCTGGATAATCTGGAATTTGCTTTCACCAAGCGCAGTAAACAGATGCTGCAACTCAGTCTGGAAGGACAAACATGCACTGAGATGTTGTTGCAGTGGTTCAGTAACATATGAATGAATGATGTCCAAAGTCTAATTCCCACCTGGAAGGCAGTGAGCTCCCGCATTTTGCTCCGCATGGTGTCACATCGGTGCTCCAGTGCCGAGTCCAGCGCTCCCAGACGACGGGTCAGACAGTCGAGGGTGTCTTTCATCAGGGCCTGCTCCTCTTCAGATAGACCCAGACCTCCCCCTAGCAGCCCCTGACTGTGACTGACCACTCTGGTCACCTCCGTCACTTCTTTTCCTAATGTCTGTGTGAGGCAAGCAAGCGTTTGACCAACATAACTTCACAAAAGAAGATACTGTATTTTTTAATCAAAATATACTTAATTTAGCTTTACTTTTAAACTTTGAATTTCTAACTAGAAACATTCACTAACGAAAATGTAAAGACCTCGTGGTTGGAGAGCTGCGAGTCACCGTTCTCCGTCAGTAATGCAGAAAACAGTGTGTTCTCCACATCATCCACCCAAGAGGAAGTGGCTGTGACTGCTGTATAAAGCTGCCGCTCCATTTGAATGACTTCTCTCTCTGTAGACTAGAAGCACAATCAAGCATTATACACTGCTGACATTGTGAAACATCCACTGACACATCAGTAATTAATGCTGTGAAATAGGGATGTCCAGATAACATTTTTTGGAGAGTACGAGTGCCGATAATTCCTTTTCAGTACTCGGCGATTTGATACCCGTTCAGTTTCATTACAAAAAACGAATCTGGACATCTCAGAAGCACATTTACATATGTAACTAGCATGTCTTTGCTTTATTTCTTTATAATGTTTCAGTTAGTATAATACTGTGAGACAGATGATTTGAGGACAGCATCTTTATTATGCTTCAGCAACAGTTACTCAAAATACATAATCAAAACATGTCATTTTCAACAGCCAATAAATATCAGAAATGTCACAAAAAAATGTAAATATTTGTTATTATTATTATAAAAATCTGCTGATTTTATTGGTTTCAGCAACTACACTTACTACACACAAAAAAATAAAAATATATATATATATACACATATACATATATATATATATATATATATATATATATATATATATATATATATATATATATATATATATAAACACACAAAAATGTTTTAAAACATTTTTAAAATCTCAAATTAAAAATAAATAAATAAATACAATTAAAAAAAAAAACATTATAATGGCCTAAATGTAAAGGCTGTCTTTCAATAAGGATCCTTTTGCAAATATAAGATGGTTCTTTTTCATGAACAGATGCATCTGTGCATTTTAATCTGGTGGGCACCAAGAAATCAGTTTAATTTTTTAGCGATTCCTTTTAATGTTTTTTCCTTTTCTCCTGTTTTCCTTTTTTTTTCTGAATTCTGTATTCGACAGTTTAATGACATTTTATTTATAAAAAAATTGTGTCTAAATATATTAATTAAAACTTTAATCAAATGAAAATAGAACAATTAATTATGTGCATTAATGCATTATATTTCACAGCATCACAGATGTGAGATAATGCTTTAAATGAATACAATTATCATTTAAAAATATATTTGTAGTATTGTTATTATTATTACAGTGAATATTACATAACTACACAGCAGTGATTTTGATACCGGTCTCAAGATCCCTAGATAGAAATAATATGTAAAACATACCTGAGGGTTAATGTCCTTTACAGTCTGACTGAATCCATTGTGCATGGACATTAGAGTGGATTTGTCCTGGACAGGAGTCTCTCTTTTATACACTGGTCCTGCTGTCTTCACGCATGCAATTCTGGAGTAAACCTGTCAATCATTAAAACCTCTCATTAAAAAAGATCATATAGAAATGCATTAGAAAAAAATTATATTTATTATTAAATATACAGTGTTCGGCACATGCAATTAAGACATAAGAGAAATTAATTAACAAATTTAGCATTTACTGAAGGTATCAGCAATGTTAAATGGTCTGCACTTATATAGCGCCTTTTTAACTTTAGCGGTATTCAAAGCGCTTTACACTGCGTCTCATTCAATAATACCAATAATGGCAGAGCTGCCATGCAAGGCACTAGCCTGCCATTGGGAGCAACTTGGGGTTCAGTGTCTTGCCCAAGGACACTTCGGCATGTGGAGTCATGTGGGCCGGGAATCGAACCGCCAACCCTGTGATTAGTGGCTGACCCGCTCTACCATCTGAGCCACAGCCGCCCCAATGTTTGTACATTTACCGCTTGTCATTACGAGACTTTCAAACTTTGATGTTAAGGGTGTATAATATTGGAACCACTAGCAGCAACAAACATCGTTTAAAAAAAAAAAAGACTGCTTGTACAGAAATCTCCCAAACAGTCTCCAAATTTCCATTGTTCAGACAAACAAATAGTCCCTTCCTAAACTTGCACTTTTGGTGAAGTTTACATGTTCTGCACTTTTAAAATGCATTAAAATAACACTACATTTCTGCCTTGCAGTCCCAGTAATGAAACACAGTACCGGCTGCTTGCGGTCTTGCTCAATTGTTTTCATCAGGAGCTGTAGTTTGGTGGCCATGTCTTTTTTCAGGCTCTCCCATCTCTTCCTCCTCTGCGTCTTTATGGTCTGACTGTCTCCTTCCAGCTCTAGATCATGCGAGAGAGTCTCCGTAGCACTGCATAGGTTTAGATGGACGATCGGGACAGACAGAATTATAAAGAGTGATGGCCTATTATTATAAGAAACATACTTTTATGGTGCATTGCTCATGATACCTGGCACTGACGGGTGATGCTTGCTGGGTAAGAATCTCCACACCACGACAGGCTACAGATTTCAGTAGCTTCCTCTGCTCTGCAAGTTGCTCCTCAAGCTCCTGATTGGGCAAATATCCAAAGTGACTTAAAGTGCATTTTCTACTTAACAAACAGTCCACCTGGAGCAGTGTGGGCTCACACGTCCTGCTCTAGGGGACAAGTGGTGATAGTTCATGAATTCCCCCTATGTTGAGGGCATTTGAGCATGTCCCCCATCACTTCTTTGTCATGGACAATTTTGTCCCCACCACTTTATGAAACCATAAGGAGGTGTGTCTCCAAATTCATGATGCACACTTGTAGATTTGTCTACCTTCTGTTTCTGGAGGGAATCCTGGTGTTGAAGGCTGCGTGTTGAGCGCGCATGAGCCAGCCAATCCTCCATGTTTGGACTCTGAGAGAGACTTGAGTCTGATTCACTGGAGTCTGATGGCTCTTGAAGGAAATCCTGCAGGAGAGACGACTAACGTGAGCAATTACAGATGGAGAGATTCACCAAATGATGAGTGCATATGCAGATTAACAGCCTAAAATAATCAAAATAATTCTAATATCATTAGAACTGGATCAATGATCATAAAATCCAATGATCATCCAATTATAGGTCATCACACTGTATTTTGCAACATCATTGTGAATACCAACATGAAAAGGGAAACACGTGCATTGAATTGCTGTATTGTTTGCCCGTGTTTGAATAGGGATGTGGAGTGTCAAGCAAAAAAAAAAGATGGTCTCACAAATGTCCTTATTTGATTAGTGACCAAGAGATTCTGTCCAGAGTACAGATTCTTACGTAATTCTACCTTTTGGTCACACTTTATTTTACAGTGTTTATGTTACGGTGTATTAACATTGGTAATTACTGAGTAATACTAATGAACTACATGTAATTGCTGTGTAATTGTTTTGTAGAGCTTCTTGTACTTACATACAGCGTTGTCGTTATTACTATTGTAATTAATAATAATAACAACAACATGTAATATACACTCACAAGCACTTTATTAGGTACACCTGTACATCTACTTATTCATGCGTTTATCTTATAAGCCAATCGTGTGGCAGCAGTGCAATGCATAAAATCATGCAGATACGGGTCCAGAGCTTCAGCTAATATTCACATCAACCATCAGAATGGGGAAAAAATGTGATCTCAGTGATTTTGACCGTGGCATGATTCCTGGGATGTTCACGCACAACAGTCTCTAGAATTTACTCCGAATGGTGCCAAAAACAAAAAACATCCAGTGAGCGGCAGTTCTGTGGACGGAAATGCCTTGTTGATGAGAGAGGTCAGAGGAGAATAGCCAGATCGGTTTGAGCTGACAGAAAGGTTACGGTACCTCAAATAACCGCTCTGTACAATTGAAGTGAGCAGAATTGCATTTCAGAATGCACAACACGTCAAACCTTGAGGCGAAAGGGCTACAACAGTATCGGTATTTACAACTCCAAATACCAATACTGGTATACAGAAATACTCAAACCAGCCCGTCTGGCACCAACAATCATGCTATGGTCGAAATCACTGAGATCATATTTTGTCCCCATTCTGATGGTTGATGTGAACATTAACTGATGCTCCTGACCCCTATCTGCATGATTGCACTGCATATTGCACTGCTGTCACATGACTGGCTGATTAGATAATTGCATAAATAAGTAGGTGTACAGGTGTACCTAATAAAGTGGCCATTGAACCTATCTTCCAACCTAGTTGAGTTAAAAGTTAAAGTCTCACCTGGATGTTGATCTGTTTGTCTTGCAGCATCCTCTGCAGCTCGAGCAGGCTCCCCTTCAGCATACGCAATTTCCTGGCAAGCTGCTCGGCGTCCTCTCTGTTCTCCGCTCGGCTTTCCAGAAGCAGGGTCTCGCTGTATCTGGAGAGCTCTGAGAGATCCAGAACCTTCTCTTCGATTTCCAACAGCATGTTCTGCAGGAGCAGCAGAAGAGAGGCCAGCTCAAACATGGTTCTGCTCCGGGGCCTCCGCACAACCCTGCTCTCATCCCAGGCCCTTCCCAGGGGCCATAATACCTCACGTGCCATGCTCCCAGTAAACATGCATTCCTTAGGATAACAACAGCAATGTCTAAAAGTGTCCTGGACTTTTATTAAATTAAAAATAGATCCAATATCAACTTCAAGTGTCAAGATAATGCATCTAATATAGTATCCAAGGTGTTTCACAAAGGGACATTTGTCAGTTTGTAACCTTCCCTTCCCGCACTCTTTCTTCACAATCTTACAGTATATCGCAGCCACCCTCATGCATATGCAATGAGGGGTGGGGCATCTTTCCAGCGAGCTCCAATCCTCTCACAGGAAGCCACTAATATCCTCAAACCACTATAACTGTAGACTGTGCTACACTGAGATATTTGCATAATCTGATTACAGCTCGTGCCACAGATGCTTAGGAATCAATCCATCTGAATGCTCAGAGGCTTTTAATGCTGCTGTGTACATATGACTAATATTCCTGTTGTACGAGAGTATAATAACCAAGAAGTTAAGGAGGATATTATCATGAGGCAACACATAAAATAAGTTATATTTAGTAGATCAATATGTAAATGTTAAATACAGTATACAATTTTGGTGCTTAACGCTAGGGGGCGCTTTAACCTGGCAGTGTTTGAGTCGCTCTTCCATGTTTGAGTCCCGTGTACACGAAGTAAGGTCACCACGAGTGCTCTGCAGCCATTGGTCCAGCTGGTCAGCCTGGTTCAGGTAACGTTGTAAAGCCTGTGCCTGCTGCTCCTTTTCCAATTGCTCATCCAGTCGCTCCTATAAATGACAACATAAATGAAAGAGATGAGGCTTTCATTAGACTATAGGAGGCATGAATATGTCAATAGCTGGTTTGCACACATTAACCAAAGGAAGTGGGATTCTCTTTAAATTTAGCACACAAAAAGAAGAAAATTATTTGAATTTGTTGATTTTGTTTTGTATTTTCTTCTGTTACTGAAAATCTCTTATTATGGTACAAAACGTTCTAACTCATTAACGTGTATTACAGTATGAGACAGTGAAACTCAATTTGCATAAAAAAAACAATTAAAACAACATGTGAAAAAAGGTAACACTTTCTATTAAGACCATCTTTATAATGCATATATGTGCATTATGAGACATTATGAATGCAGTATAATGCATGTATAATTCCTTTACAATGTATTATAAATATGGGCTTTATTGGAAGTGTTACAAAACAATTCTTCAGTATCAAATTTTTGGGGGAATATGCCAAAGATACAAAACTCAGGGCACAGAAGGACCATTCTCATTGTTATTTTGGAAATTGTGTTTGTTATTTCTATTATTTTTCCAATACAAGGACATTAATCGTTTAGCATGCAACAGACATAGCTCAACCAAATGAATGCAATATAATTTAATAATGAGAACTTACATGACACTAGAAATAGTCATTAGAGGCCATGATTTACAGTGATTTTACCAAAGGTTACTATTTTTTTTTTATTACCCCCTTATCACCAAATTTGGAATGCCCAATTCCCACTGGGTCCTCATGGTAGTGCGGTTACTCACCTCAATCCGGGTGGCGGAGACCGTCAATCCACGCATTTTATCACGTGGCTCGTTGTGCGTGACACCGCGGAGACTCGCATGCTACTCTCCGCGATCCACACACAACTCACCACACGCGCCATTGAGAGCGAGAACCACTAATCACGACCATGAAGAGGTTACCCCATGTGACTGTACCCTCCCTAGCAACTGGGCCAATCTAGTTGCTTAGGAGACCTGGCTGGAGTCGCTCAGCACACCCTGGATTCGAACTCGCGACTCCAGGTGTGATAGTCAGCGTCAATACTCGCTGGGCTACCCAGGCCCCAAAGGCTACTATTATCATTAAGCTACAGTAATATTATAAGACACCAATATCCAATAAATACTTTAATCTATTAATAGTAACAATCACAATAAACATGTTTTTTTTCCTCCTCTATTCACACCCCAAAATTTAAGACCCCTTTGGAGGATCAAAAGGGACATAAAGGCAGCATACAAGTAATCCATAAGACTCCAGTGTTTAAATACATTTTACCTGAAGCAATATAATAGGTGTGGGTGAGAAACAGATCAATATTTAAGTCATTGTTTACTGTAAATCTACACTTTCACTTTCACATTCCGTCACCTACTGGTTGAGGCTGGTCATAGGTGGCGATTTATAGTTAAAAAGGACTTTGATCTGGATATTGGACATTGATCTGTTTCTCATCCACACCTATTATATTGCTTCAGAAGGCATTGATTACTTTTATGCTGCATTTATGTCCTTTTTGGACCTTCTGATTTCTGGTCACCATTCACTTGCATTGTGAGGACCTACAGAGCTGAGATATTCTTCTAAAATCTTCATTTGTGTTCTGCAGAAGAAAGTCATACACATCTGGGCATTTTTGGGTGAACTACACCTTTAATATCTTGTGCTTTTTCCTCTTCTCAAGTAAACATTTCTTGTTTATATTTTTACCGGAAAACAAACAATAGACCAAAAATACGGATTCAAATATTTTTGATTTGCAGTGAATTCTTGCATTCTTGCTTATAACAATTATAAACGCAATATTTATGTTCATATTTTATTCAATTCATGATTGCGCAGTAACATTTGTTCAGTGTTCATTTGAATATGTCTACATAAACAGCTGAAACTGTTATGATGTATCAAGTTAATATATAATACACATCAAATCTGGAAAATACCTGATGAAGGACCATTTGTCTCTCAGGACTCAGATCAAGCATTGGGGGCTCGTTTAGTCTGGTCTCGATGGACTCCATTTTAGCAGAGATGGACTGTAGAGAGGGCTGTTGTTTCTCCAGGGCCTCGTAAAGAGTCTTTTGCTTTTCACTTAACTGTAAAACACGAGGACAATATAAATTCAAAGAACAGCAATTCAAATACTGGTGGCATTTGAGTGTTGAACAAAGAAAGTCACACATACCACATTTTTCAGGGTCTCCCATGAGCACTGAAGACCATCTAAACTGGCCACAGACTCCAGTGTGGGATCGTACAGCTCCTGGATGGGTGCTCCGGTGAGAGTTGCCCGTCCCATGGACAACTGCATTTAAGAGAATTTAACAAACTGATGATAAACCAGTGACAATAACACTAAATAAATGTACTGACACATATCATTCAGTTTAACGGCACTTTAATTTGCGTTAAATCATTGCACAACTGTAACATGAGTCCAAAAAGCTTTGGCATTCACATTCACAGTAATTCCAGCCTAACGTACCGGGGCTTGAGACTGAGTCTGATTAGAAGCATCACCATCCAGTTCCTCCAGTCTCTCGGTTAAATCAGTCACAGTCAGGAGTGCGGTGGCATGTTTGGCTTTCACTGTCAACATCTTACACTTGGAGTTCAAGGATACAATCTGCTCCTGATATCCCTTGATCTTCTGGGCCAACTCCTGTTAAGATAAATAAAACTAACAATGGTCCCAAAAAATATATATATATATACAGTATGACTAATATACAGCTAATTAAATGTCGGTTTAAACATATTTTATGCAATTTAATGTTATGAAATAAGCATTTTACCGATATACTGGAAGGACTTTGGTAATGAGTCCAATTGTCTAACCACAAACATCCAATGGAGGTGGAGTAGATGAAAAAATGTGTAAAGTGAAGTGTGGCATGTATCTGAATCTTCATGTCACCTCATGATGATGAATCTGAGCCTGCAGCTCTTGGATGTTGCTGGTGTTCACAGGCTGATCCTGAATGACCTGATGAGCAGCTTCAATCATGGACTGCAGATTCCTCACTTCCTGTTCATATTGTTCGTACTGTACCACTGCCTCCTAAAAAGGGTAACACACACACACACACACACACACACTTATATTTATATCATGGTGGGAACTTCCTACTTGACTTCTATTGTTCTTTAATTAAGCAAATTATAATGAATATGCCCTAAACCTAACCCTACAGCTAAACCTACCCTTAAAAATACCTTTTTGCAGGTTTTACAATCAATCTGGGACATTTGGCTCCAACAAAAATAGCAAACGCTGACTCACACATACACAAAGAACATATGCAAAATTGTTGATCATCATTTTCTCTAAAAACACACCTTTGCATAAATCTCTTTATTGTATAATCGCGTTAAACAGATTATAAAACAAGCAAAGAATCTGTTAAAGCCTAATAAATGATGGAACCCTTGATCCAGGAATATTCTAACATGTATTTGGTGGAGGGATCGAGATCAGTCTGCTAGCCGACTGCAGGATGTACCTGCAGAACGTTGCACTGTTGTATGGCGGTGTGCTGCAGATGGCTGGCCTCCTGCTGCAGACTCAGAGCAGTGCGACAGATGGACAGACTGGTGACCACCTCCTCAGGAACTCTCAGAGCGCTCTGAGACTCCTGCACCGCCTCTACCTGCTGCTTGAAGCTCTCCATGTCAGTCAACAAATGCTGAAAAGAGCAAAGGTGTCAACTGAATCCAAACCAGCAGAAACTTTAAGCCAAAGTGACTTGCATTACAGGAACAATCTCTTTGGTTTAAAGGTGCACTCAGTAATGTTTCCTTATTTAACCCTTATGTTGTGTTCCGTCCATTTTGACCCGGACAACTTATTATTTTCTTACGATTATATTTTAATAAAAAAAATTTCATTTAATTCAACTGGAATAAAATTCCTTGACTTTGTTCACATATGGTATCTGAAAACACACACAAAAATTGGACCATTTTCTTTTAATTTCTTTTTGGTTTGATTTCACTTTGTTACACTTGCTGGGTTCCCGGTCAAAACTGACCGGCCAATGGATTTGACTTCAAAATACAGAAATATTAAGAGTTCAGGTGCATCCCAATCCTTTAGATTAGCAAATATGTGGATGCACAAACAAAGACCTCGGACATGTGCACACACACACACACACACACACACACACAATGTGTGTCGAGTGCCCTTTTGTGCATCGTCTTTCCATGTACACTCTATGAGGAATATTTAACGATCTACTAATCATAATATGTTGTGTTTAGGCTTGTCTGAATTAGGATAGTTTGCTTTAAGTTATGATATGTCATTATCTATGTTATATGTATGTTTCAGGAAGTAATAAGAAAAAACATGACAGAAAGACTCTCTGGTTTATTATATTTGCGTGTGTCAGTGGGAATTACATATACTAGTACTCATTGAAGTTTGGTCTCTGAGTGATGCTCATTGAATTCTACTACTATTAGTGGTTTTCACTCTCAATGGGGCGCGTGGTAAATTGTGCATGGATAGCGGAGAGTAGCATGAGCATCCACATGCTGTGAGTCTCCGCGGTGTCATGCACAACGAGCCACGTGATAAGATGTGAGGTTTGACTGTCTCAGAATCGGAGGCAACTGAGACTTGTCCTCCGCCACCGGATTGAGGTGAGTAACCACGCCACCACAAGGACCTAGTAAGTAGTGGGAACTGGGCATACCATATTGGGGAGATAAGGGGATAAAATAAATAATTTAATTTGAATACTGCTGCTTCCACACCACTAGGTGTCAGTGCAAGAAAAATACAGAATGTACCTTTAACTTGGGGTTTAGTGTCTTTCTCAAGGGTACAATGGTGATAAATTATGGATCACCTCTTGTGGGATTTAAACCAGTTTTGTTACCAATTGAGATTTTTAGCCACTAACACAATGGCCTATCCAGGTACGACAAAAGTTTTCAGGGTCAAGTAATTTTTTTTGTCCTCACAGAAGAAACAACATCATAGTCAATCAGAACGCATAATATTATGCATAATATACAACTATATGTATCAGGAATTTGGACCAATGAGATGTTACTGTAGGTGGAGCTACCCAGTACGGCACAATAAAAACAAAAACCAAGTGACCGACAAAAATGAGCTGTCATGTGATACCAGGGCTCCAGGTTTGAGTTCGGCCTGAGACATGTTCCCATTCTGGTCCCATCTCTCTCCACCATTGATTTTCTGTCTCTCTTTTATGTCTATCAATAAAAAAATGGAATGGAAACAGATGAGGAGGCATACTGCATTACCTGTCTTTGAGTCAGTTGTTCTTTTAGACTCAGTCGGGCCACTTCTGGAGACGTGAGAGTGGCTTGGACCTGTTCCAAAGAAACATGCAGGGTCTTCACTTCACCCTCAAACCTCTCCATGTCCTACAGTGCAAAACGCAAAAGACAGTCAGGATGAGCTAGTGAAAGTTCTACAGTATAAGTGACAAAAATTACAAAGTGTCCAATTAAATGAATAAAATATCAAACTCTGTTAGAGTTCTAAAGCGTCCTGACCTTTGCTGCATCCTGTAGGCCCTGCAGTCGTGATCTGATGCTCTGCTCCAGTTCTTCAGTGTGACGGCTCAGATCTGACACCCGTTGACCCATGGCCTCCACCTGCAGCGTCTCAGCTAGGATCTCCACCTTCTCCTGCATCGCCTCCAGATCACCATGAAGCTCACGCGACTCATGCAAAACAGACTGCAGGGACAAAAGTTCACAGTAGTTACACTAGAATGTATTTCACTTTAAGGACCTCAAAGTGTCTATAACTATTTTAAACAAAAATATATTTTTGCATGATGTATTTCACCTGATACATTCTGATCTGCTCTTGCAGGTGAGAAGAAGAGTTCCAGATGATGTTGGCCTTCGCTAGACTTCCGGCTCTCTCTGTCCACTTAACTATGAATTCAAACATCTCATTGTATTCATCTAGATGGGCATCAGCCTTGAGGGAAGATAACACAGGCACGTCACATACGGCAACTGAGCTATGTTCCTATGTTTTTACATTCAGTAGTTTTTAATTTAATTGAGTGTCGGACTTGAATGAAGTTCACAAATAAAACATAACATGTTCTTTTACCTTTTTAAGACAAATGGTTTTATACTCTGCCAGCCGAAGAGTGTGATGATGGAGTTCTCGTAATTTAGCGATGGCATCACCCAGCTGTCTGGCTATTAGAGAGTTACGGCGACCAAACTCTTGGACTGCAGTGTCAAGTTCAGCTAGAGTTCTTCCGCAAATGGTAAGTTCATCGCAAAGATGCTACAAGACAGTGGAATCATAGAACTTTTGTCATAGATCGCAACAGTGCCCGCCCACTTTTTCAGCCGCCTGGTTTCTGGAAGTATTTTTCCCCATTCATTTTTCCAGGAAAAATCATATTTGCGTGGACAAACACAAAGGTGAAAGACTGTGTACTTACCGCCTAGCATTGCGAATTATGCAATCAAATAAAATCATGGAAAACATAAAACTATTGATTTTAGGTTGTTGATTACAAGTATAGACACAATATATTACCAGTATAAGTTAACTGCCAAATATTCCGATATATACAAATATATGTGTGCTTTGATGGTGCAGGGAGAGCGAATCAATTGTGTCATTCACAGTGTGTCATGGAAGACGGTGGTCGCTGCTGGACATGCTTAGCAGGCTTTGTTGGCCACGGTTTTCTGATTGGTGGCTATTAAACAAGATTTAAAAATGGCTTCATCAATGAAAAACCTCTGAGCTCACAGTAGGTTGGTCTTTGAAGAGATGTGTATCACTTTCTTCTGCAGAAAATTTGTAGAAGAGCATCTCAGCTCTATAGGTCCATACAATGCAAGTGAATGGTGATCAGACCTTTGTAGCTCCAAAAGAAATCACATGAAGCAAACATAAACATATTCCACATGACACTGCAGGTTACATGTCTTCAGAAGCAATATAATAGGTGTGGGTGAGAAAAATAACAATATTTAGTCCTTTTTTTACTCTAAATCTCTACTTTAACTTTCACTTTCAGATGTGAAAGTGAAACTAAACAGTCAGGTGAAAAAGTGAAAGTCGAAGTGAAAGTGGAGATTTAGAGTAAAAAAAGGGCTTGCATTTTGATCTGTTTCCCACACACACCCATCATATCACTTCTGAAGACATGGATTAAACCACTGGAGTCTTTTATGTTTCCTTTACGTGATTTTTGGAGCTACAAAGTTCTAATCACCATTCACTTGCATTGTGAGGACCAACAGAGCTGAAATATTATTCTAAAAATCTTTGTATTCAGCAGAAGAAAGAAAGCCAAACACATCTGGGATGGCATGAGGGTGAGTAAATGATGAGAGAATTTGAATTTTTGGGTGAACTTTCCCTTTAAATGTGTATAGTGTATTAAATGTGTATTAAAAGTTATAGTTGAAAATCAGTTTGTGTATGAAAAAATGAATGGGATTTTTACTTCTGGAACCAGACTGCTGTGCTCCATTTCAGACAGTCCATATCAAATTTGAGAAATTAGAAAAATCATATCAAATATAAAAATGTATAACCAAGCAAAATCAAAGTTAACTAGACAAACATAAATACAGTAGTATGCAACACATACTCGGGCCTCATCTTTTGCTTGATTGATGTCAGTGGCCTTTTCCTTCACAGTGGTAGAGATGGCCTTTATTTTTTCAGATACGTCATGGATTCTGGAATCGAACTCTTCTTTGGTAACTCTGGTCTTCTGGATGTCTCTCTCCTTGGCTTGAACCTAATGGTATGAATTAGTTATTTTCTTGCCTTAGTTGAAGTATTAGTTAAAATGAATACATTGGTCAAAACATTTGCCTGCATTGGCTATACTGTAGATTATAGCAAGAAGGAAATGTACTTTTAAACTCATTCATATGATCGAGACAAAAAGACAAAATCTTGCACACTACCATAACTTGCAAAAAACCCAAATTCATTATGAAAATAAAAATAAAAATGATGACTAAAGCAAATGATGTACCTGATCCTCAATGGATCCCAGGGCCAGGGACACTTCAGCCAGTTGCATGGAGATCTCTGATGGTAGAATGGTGTACAGGTCCAAGTATTTACTCTGCTGCTGTTCTGCAAGCGTGTCTACATTCTGCCGGTGAGCAATCAGCTCTCCATGCATCACCTGTACACAGGAAATAAAAATAAGAAGAAGTAGAAAATAGACATAGACAGTGCTGGCAGGTAACTGAATACATGTAATCTGAATTATGTAATCTGATTACAAAAATCAAGAACTATTAATTA
Organism: Moxostoma hubbsi; assembly: GCA_032164185.1. Taxonomy (NCBI): domain Eukaryota; kingdom Metazoa; phylum Chordata; class Actinopteri; order Cypriniformes; family Catostomidae; genus Moxostoma; species Moxostoma hubbsi. Next base: position 3,237,513 of record JAVLUX010000023.1, read on the forward strand.
GATTAAATTACATTGTAAAACTCAGAATCAGATTAGTTACTTTTTATGGATTACATTATTTCATATTAATGTATTAATCAAAAATCGAGGTTACAGTGAGGGACTTACAATAGAAGTGAATGGGGGCCAATTTTTGGAGGGTTTAAAAAGGCAGAAATGTGAAGCTTAAAATTAGATGAAATAAATCACATTAATTCATCTGTTAAAACTCATGTATTATTTGAGCTGTAAGTTTGTTAAAATGGTCATTTTTACAGTAATTTTAAGCTTGTAGGGTTTGTTGATATTACATCGTCATGGCAATGAAGTTGTAAAATTGGCAATAAATTTACACAGAAAAGGTTAGTACGCAATTATATCACATTAAAATCATGTATAAATGCATATTGTTTATGTCTTATGGTTATACTTTTGAAAAAGTGAGTATTTATACGTTAAAAAATTGGCCCCCATTCACTTACATTGTAAGTGCCTCACTGGAACCCAGATTTTTGCTTTTTCTAAAGAAAAGGAGGGTTAAGTCTAAATAATTGTTTGTGGTAATCAATATTATGCCAAAAATGTTGTCAATTGAGTTTAACTTGAATTGTACCCGGAATATTCCTGTAAGAAAATAGGTATTTTTGGAGTGGCATACTACTCCATACTACTATCATGAACCAGAGGCAGAAACATTTACAGTTTCACTGTTTCACTGTTGTTTAAAAATTGTAAGCAGTATACATTAAGTGCTGCAGAGTATGTAGTAAGCAGCACGCTAGTATTCCATCCCGAACATGGCCTTTGTTCAACTTAGTGAAAAACGGTAAGAGGAAATGTATGAGACACCTCCAGTTCTTGTGTCAGAATATCCAGATCAGACGTAGGATTCAGCAAAAGCTCTCTAGAGTCCTGGATCCAGCTCTTGACCAGTCCGAGTCCTCTCTCCACACCCTCTCTGTCTGATAGTTCCTGCTGAACTTGGCTCTTTCCTGTCTTGGCTTTCTGCAGTAGACTATGAGAAACAAGGAGTAAACTGGTCAACATTCAGCCAATACCAAAATATTCATCTTCAATGGCAGGTTTCAAAAGTACTTAAAGGGATAGTTCACCCAAAAATGAAAATTCCCGAATCATTTACTCAACCATATGCCATCCCAGATGCATATGACTTTCTTTCTTCTGCAGAACACGAATGAAGGTTTTAAAAGACAATCTCAGCTATGTAGGTCCATGCAATGCAACTGAATTGTGGCCAGAACTTTAAATCTAAAAAATCACATAAAGTCAGTGTGGAGGCAGAGGTGTGGCCGAGTGCCGTGCTGTGGTGAAGCAGGGGAGATGAGTGCTGAATGATTTCCACCTGTGATTAATACCTGCCTTGTGTTTCACTGAGGAGTCTTGGGGGCTTTTAAGGAGAGGAGATAGCAGCATTCGAGAGAGAGAGCACAGCGGGTAAGCTACATGTGTGTTAGCCACTGCAGACGCTGACCTTTGGAGAAATCTACTGCCCATTTGCCTTTGCCCAATAGCTCTGGGAGGACTGCGACGCCAGGGGAATTATCAACTTGGTGGTGCTGGAATAGTTCATCGGCCTACTGCCCAAAATGGCTACAGAGTGGGTATAGTGCCATCACCCAACATCGCTGGAGGATACAGTCCAGCTGGCTGAGGACCACTTGACGGCATATCTGGGAGACGGCCAAGCTTTCTCTCTCTCTCTCTTTCTCTCTCTCTCTCTCCCCTACCTTGCCCTGTTCCTGTCCCTGCTCCTGGGAGACGGGGGTTTATTCCCCCAAAACACACTCTGCAGTCCCGGGGGGGTTCTGGACATCTCTACCCCACCTTCTGTGTCTCCTTCCCTTTCCTGCCAGGATGGAGAATCTGTGGCCAGAGGTGTGGGGGGAAAGTCTGGTCTGGTATGCTGGCATGCTGGCATGCAGGGAGCCAGGCTACTTCCAGGACCAATGTTCAGCGATGGATGTGGGGATGTCAGTCCGGGACCCCGACACCACCTCCAACTGAGCAGGTACGTTCCAGATACTTTTGAGTATTTAAGGAGGTACATACCAAGCCTTGGTGGATTTGGGTTGTAATCAGACCTTGATTCACCAATGCTTGTTTCAATGGGAGGCTTTGGGTACAGCACGCTGGGTGAAGGTGAGGTGTGTGCATGGGGACGTTCAAAAATGTCCCTTTGTGCCTGTTGCTATTCAATCTCAGGGGCAAATATATAGATTAGAGGTGGCGGTTAGTACTCGTCTCACGATTTTGGCTACAAATTGGCTGGCATTTAATTGGCTGGATTATGTGCAGATGGGTCCTGTACCAAAAAGTCTTGGTGTGTGGTTTGCAATTCACTGGATGGGGAGGCAGAGCCAGGGCCATCTGTGTCAGCTCCACGTCAGGATGATGCAAGTGAGGGGGAAGTCTCTGCTTCCCCAGGCCTTAGAGGATTCCCTATGGTTAACCCCTCTGTCCAGACATTGCACTCGCATATCCGTACTTTTCTATTATAAATGATTGCTTGTTCTTTTTTGGGTGTACTATCCCTTTGATTCCAATTCTAGACTGGAGCTTAAGTGTGAAAGCAGTTTAAAAGAAACGTACATTTATCATTTCAGCCATCACATTGGACTGGCTGGGAGAAACCTTACTCACCTCTCAAGCTGATCTTGAAAAGCTTTGATTTCCTTCACACTGGGCAACTGGTCATGATCAGCTGTTGGAACCGATACCTCCGCATCATGTAGCAGGCTGAGAGTGTACTGACATAAGAGAGATAGAGAAGACAGCTCCTTCTCCAAATCCTGAGAGACCAGCTCGTACTGTTCCAGATGTGACTGTAGTGTGGCTTTAGAGGCTTTCTCAACAGTGCAATCAGGGACACGGCCCTTTAGTTCTTCTGTTACGGCTCTCACCTTCATCATCTGAATAACACAGTCCCAACAGATTAACACATTAAACAGTTGTCTTAATTGAAAAATTAGGCTTGTTATGAAAATATTCCCCAAGGGAGAGAAGATTTATTTACATTTCCTGTTTCTACTGTCAAATTATTAATGTTGAGCACCGACAAAACATTAGACAGCTCTAAGACTCAACATCTGAAATCTGTTATATAGCAATAATATTTCCTTAAGTTAGACAGCTGGTCTCCTAATAAGCTGACAGATGCCCAAAATCCTTCTAAAACCATCTAAACAAACCAGCCTAACCAGCTTTGCGTCTAGAGTCCAGGGATGTTTGTTTATGGACATCACGAGGAATTAAGGGTAAAACTGCACCTTTTCCCTGAATGTTCTCCATTCATGAGCCGTATCCTCCAGCACCATCTCCTGGTCTCGTGCTATACTGCGTAACCTGGTCCAGCGGTGCCACACTGTGGTCATGGAGCGACTGATGGTGGCTTTACTAGCGTCACTTCCAATCAGCTCTAACTGGGATGCTTGTTCCTCCAAACCAGTCAGATTTTCCTGGAAACTGTTCACCATGGAGACCAACGACTGCAGGCCAAAGACAGTTTTGAAATGCTTTATCATCTTTCTTCCATAGAAAACCAAAAAATGTAGGCAGAATGACAGCATCAGTCACCATTCACATTTATTGCATTTTCTTTTTCATTCCATGAAAGTGAATGGTGACTGAGGCGGTCAATGTGCCTAACATCTTCTTTTGTGTTTCACAGAAGAAAGAAAGCCAAGCAGGTTTTGAAAACAACATGATGACAACGTGATGACAGAATTTTAAGTTTTGGGTGAACTATCTCTTTAAGCAATTGACTACTCTCGGGAGAGTCCATTCTGCATGCTTAGCTCACCTTATGACTCCTGAGTTTCTCCTCTGCTTCTTGGCTTGTTGCAGCCTTGGCTGTGGAGAACTCTGTTAGTTTCTTCTCTGCCTCATTCATTAGCTCAATGACTGTCTGTCTGGCCTCCTGATAAGCATTCCATTGGGCAACACAGCTAAAAATAAAACGGCACATTATAATAGTAATTATAATTCAGGCCTAAAAAGAATAGAACATATTTTTATGCTGTTGCAGGCTGATATACATCCAGAACACAACATATGCTGGTGACCAACTATGCTGCTTTTCTTTTCCTTTCTTTTTTGCAAGAAATTCTGTTTAAAGACAACCCCTGGGATATCAAAGAATTCAGATGTTCTGGAAAACTGCACACTGTACTGAACTGTACCTGTGTAAGACATCTTGGTGAGACTGTAGCTGGTCTCTGACTTCCACTCCTCTCTGCTGAGCAGACTCTACACTGAGTCGAAGCTGTTCTTTGGCTGTAGGGTTGACCAGGTTCTCCAGTTGAGGAGGTAAAGATTCCAGCTCCTCAAGAACACATAGGAAATCCTGCTCAGTTGCCATGATATCTTCTTGTTGCCTCAGGCATTCCTCATAGTTCTCCACATCCACGCCAAGACTGGCCTGCTGCAAGAATCCCAAAGCGTCCTCCAGCCACTCACATGCGGCTTGCATTGTGGATTGATACTTCTGACACAATGTGAGTGCTTGATCTAGAGTAATCTAAAATAGAAAAAAATGGTTATACTGGTGCACACTATATGATTTTCATGGTCATTTACATTTGTTGCACATCAGACTGAAAGATATGATCTTAGTGAGATCTTTGGAAAAAGCCATTGCACACTGTGCAATAATGCGCATGTTTACCTGCACAGCAACATGCTGAAAACTAGAGGAAATCGACTTATTCCAAAAATCTGACAACGCAAGATGTCAATACCAAATGTTTACAGGAGATCTGAAATCATCAAATTATTATCTGCTATTGATGTCAAGTCGTAAACAGTCAAGCATGCAACACTTGGACAAGCTGGTAAGACCGACTGTGAAGGTGTTTATATGCAAATAATAGGCAAAAATGTATGTGGACCCGAATTAAGTTAGGAAAATGTCAAGCAAGAATGTTTTAAATATTTTTAAGTTTCATTCACTTGAATAGCTTTAGTTAGTCAGTAGACTCATTTAGTACACAAAGTGTCTTCTAAAGCAACATTCAGTATACTAATTAAAGGTAGTCCAATCGGAGTAAAGCATTCACTTTCCCCGCCCACTTTAGTAATCTTGGTTCCGAAGAATTTTTCCCATACATTTTTTTCCATAGGATTTCATAGAATCCTTCACTAAAGAGGTCTAAGCAATGAATCTCTGAGTTGAATCACAGCATTAAAAACTTTGATTAGAAGCAATAAAATATTTGAAAATCGGACAAGGTGCAAGACTGTCTACTAAACGTCTTTAATGAGGAAATGGACTACAATCACACGAAGCATTGTGAATTACGTAATTTAATAAATGGTGGAAAAGTGTAAATATAAAATATATTGCAAGATTTTCAGGAATATATGAAAAGATAAGTAGTTTGAGAATGTGTTATGGGAGTGGGTGGTCGCTTACAGTTCTCTAATTGTTGAATTGTCCCACTTTGGATCATTAGGATCAAATTAAGTTGAAATAATGCAGACTGATGGCTTAAGCAGATGCATATACCAATTATTAACAACCTCAGAGCTCACTGTTGGTCTGTCTTTAAATGTTTATAAGATATTGTTAAAAAACTATTCCCCAATGGAAAAATTAATGGGATTTTTACATCTGGAACCAGACTGTTGCGCTCTAGGGTTCCATGGTGACAGACCATGGCTCAACCCACATCCTTCTGATTACCAGCATAACTCTTTGACAACTGCACCACCCATAATAGCTTAGGTTCCATAGATAGCTTTTTTATTCATTCATAGTGGTATTCTTTGAATTTCAGACAAAAAAATGTACTTGCCTGTTTTGAGTTGAGGGCACATTGAACATCAGCCTCCAGCTTGGCCATCTCTTGTAAACTTGAGTCCACATGAGCTGGGACAAGTTCATTAGCGCTTGTGTACTTCTGTTTCTCTCTCGTGCTCAGAGCCGCTACTATCCTCAATCTCGACTGGACTTCCTCTTGCATGATCTGTTGCTTCCTAATTTGCTCCTGGACCTTCTCAACCTTGACGTCTACCACCACTGCAGAGCCAAGCTCATCTCTGATTTGCTGCAGCCAAGTTAAGGTCCGACTGACTTCGGTCTCAAAGTCTTTACTCTGCACAAACCTGTTCTCGCACTCAACAATCAGTTCCCCAACAGCTGACTGTAGGGACTGAAGCTCATCCTGCCAAGAGGTCACCCGCTGTTTTGAGGCCTCATGGGTGGCTTGATCCATGTGAGATGCCAGGTTATCCATCTGCTTCATGAGTTTGGTAAGGTGAGAGCTGGCACCTTGAAGACCAGCTGCCAGGGCATGATAGTTCTTCAGTCGCTCCTCAGCTGACTGAGTCTCAGCATTTACCTTGACCAGTTGCTCTTTGGTGGCCTTCAGCTCCGAGTCAACCTGCATAGCCATGGCTTGATGGTCTTCAAATGATTCCAGAGTGTCATCAAGATGTTCCACCTTTTGTTCGATCAATCTCTTGAGGCCGTTGTAAAGGCTGACTAGTTGGGTCATCTCTTCGGGCCTCCAAGGTTGACCGGTGCTTCGGAAACCCTCTTTTTTCTGGTTAAGCTCACTGACGGCTTGACTGAGATTGGTCAACTCCTCAAGGAGCACTTTATAATCTGCTTGTAGACTGACAAATTCTTCTGTCTTTAGGTCAACAGTCTGCATCCCCAAGTTATGGAACTGCTCCTCAAGTTCTTTCAATGCTTTGTGAGTCACGTCAATAAAGGAGGCGTACTCTCGACGGGCAAGAATGGCTTGCTGTATTTTCTCCTGTTTCTCTTTGGCTAGTGCCAATATATTATTGTACTGTTGAGGAAGAGCACTCAATTTCTCGTCCAAATAACAGTGGTCCACTTCATTCAGAGAGGGAAGTATTTCTTGACCTGTTCTTTGCACGGTTAGCAGGAGATTCTCATATTCCATGGCTTGATCCAATATTTGTTGGTACTTCATAAGCTGTGAGCTTAATTCCACATCTCCATTCATGAGGTTTATCTCTGGGAATGTAACAATATCTGCTTGCTTCAACAACTGGCATATCTTGTCTAGATCTGCTTTAAAGTATTTCCTGGTTACCAGAACTTTCTCCAGTTCCTGAAGCTTTTGGCTACACTTCTGAAGGGTGACCTCAAAGATACTCTGCAGTTCTTGGAGTTTATTTATCATTTCTGATTTCTCTTCCTCAGTGGCATCTTTCATTAGTTCCCTTCCTTGGGACCATAGGGAGGTCAGCTCACTCTGGTAGGCCCTCAAGCTGCTCTGGATGTTCCTGCAAGTTCTTAACTGCTTAGATAGGTCATCAGGAAGTAGGGCTATGTACTCCTCCGCCTGTGCTTTCTTCTCATTCTGACGGACCCAGGTGATTGCTTGGTTCACAGCCAATAAGAACTGTGTCCGTTCAGTGAAGGCTTTGCTTAGATGTTTTCTGCGTTGAGCCACTTTGAGGCTTAGTAACTCCACCTCTGCTTGAGCTTCTGAGATCAATTTCTGCAGTCTTTGCCTTTCATTTAGACCTAAATGCACTAAAACTCTATCTGTATCACTCATAGCTTGGGCTAATAGAAGCTGCTTGGCTTCCAGCTCACTACATATGATGAGATGGTCGAAGAGAAAACTCACTGCCAGCTCAGGTGGAGGGCTCATCTTCATGTCCTTAGACAGGGAGGGCTGCTGCTCCTCAGCCCATTCCCGAGCATCCCTCAAGCGGTCCTCGACTTGGGCCATGTCTTCAAGAGTCAAAATAGAATCTTGGATCTTCCTCTCAATGAGGCTCTCCAGATGGGCCCATCGCTGCTCAAAGTGTCCGATCTGCTCTTTCACCAGCTCTTTGTCATCCAGATTTAGATGGTACATCACCTTTTGCTTCTGGTCTCTTAGGTCATCAAGAGTGCTTTTCTTCTCTTTGAGAACATCAGAGAGGTTTCGAAGAGCCTCCAAATGTTCAGAAGAGCTCTCAGCATCAGTTCTAAAATATTATGATCAAGATCATATGAAATTAACTACATTTTAACAGTTATTAAAAGAAAATACCAATGCTTGCAATGCAATGTGTGAGAAAGACAGGTGATCAATCACAGTTCAGTGTGAAAAAATGACAATAGCTTTGTTCCAAAACCCAGTGAGCTACCTTGTTCTTTACTGCCTAGATAGAAAGCCACCTTCTAAGGCAACATCTTAACGTAAATGGAGCCTCATAAGTAACTCTACAAAAACGGTAACACCCCTATGATCCTCCCATGATGCCTTAAAATGTGGTCTAGGTAGGCAGCTCAATACAGCACAACAGTGCCCGCCAATTGTTTTCGGCCATCTTGATGCGGGAAGCGTTTTTCGCATTAATTTTGTCCATAGAGTTTTCATAAAATCTTTTGTAAATCATTCTAAGACATAAACCAAACCAACTAGCTCTGAAGTGAATCAGAAAAAAGTATTTTAAATTGGACAAAAAGACAAAGGATCAAGACTTCAAGTGTACTTGTACTCAATCAAAAATGACAATATACAACTTTTGACTTACAATTGTTGATTATAATTATAGAAACAATACATTTTAAGTTTATTGCAAAATATTCAGATATGTACAAATTTTGCAACTTATTCTGAATTGATTGCGTCATTCACAGTGCATCATGGTTGCTGAGGAACTCTTTTGCGCGGTCTGAATTTCTTCACCAGAAATCCAGCAAATCAACAACTTTTTTTAGATCAACAACTTCAGAGATCATGGTACATTTATAAGTTAGTATTTAAAATCTGTTTGCCTGTGGAGAACAATTAATAGGATTTTATAGGTTTTGGAAAAGAGCTCGTGACATCATCGCTGTTGGTTAGATTTTGAAAAATACATACTGTTGCACACCTAAAGCTAAAATTATCTACAAAATAAAGTTTGAATGGAGTCTGTACATTAAGCGGTACACTATATACTGAATAATGGTTCTACCTGGCCAGGTTGTCCCATTCTTTGGACACCTGTTCAAATAGGGCTTCCATGGCACTGATGCAGTCATGGTACTCTTTAGTTCTCTGCAGATCTTCCTCTCTCTGAGACTGCAGTTTGTTGGCTTGATGGCACAGTTCCAGCCATACATGACTCAGTCGACCAATCTCCGTATGCTCAGGAGTCTCCTTCCCTTCAGTCAGCTTACTCACAAGCTCGGTCATCTTAGTCAGAGTACTCTGTCTGCTTTGAAGCTGCTGGCCAAACTCCTAAAGGAATCAAAATGAGCACAGATGAAAAGCAAAAAATGAATTTTTTTGTTTTTCTCCCTGGCCTTATTGTGCTGTCACGGTCATGTGTGTTTTTGTAAATTTTTTATTTTGTTCCCGCCATGTTTCTTGCGTTTTGTTCTTATTGGTTCCTTGATTTATTAGTCGTGTCACCTTGTTATTAGTTCTGTCTTGTCATTGGATGTCTTATGTTGTTACCCCATGTCTGTATATGTAAACTCTCATATTTGCCTTTTTTTGCCCACATAACTAAAGATTAAAATATTAACCAATGATATCATAGTCTACATTTCAGCCGTCAATCAAATCCTGATGGATAAACACTACCATATTTCCCACTGAGTATTCTGCTTTAGCCAGAGATGCATCATATTATGGAAGTTTAATGTGTTGTGAATGTTGTTTAATGTTGTTTTTAAATAAAATTAATTCAATGTGTTTCATTAAATGTAGCTGTAGAGCGGAGGAGGGCGGGGCCGGGCTGGAACAACACACGCCCGGTCCCCAATCAGCCTGATGGGGGCGTGTGCGAGATAAAGGCGGCCGGTGACGACAGTTCGAGAGAGAGAGAGATAGATAATTACAGGCAGCTGTCATTCTGTCATCCTCCAATCTACAGTAGCAGACCAAAACTTTAACTACAAAAGTTCTGTGTTCTTGATATGGGTTTTGAAACATATTTGTCACATGCATTAAGTCAGATGGGGATATTTACTTTGGCTTGATCCAGCATGTTCTGAGCAATCTTGGGCTCGAGCTCAGCAGGTCTCCTGGAGAGACTTTGTAATTGCTGTTCCATGTCCTGAAAAAGTGTTGACAGTTCCTGCTTCTGTTCCTTAATCTCCCTCCAACTGGCTGACAGCTCTTGGGACGTGGACATCCTCTCCTCAATCTGTAAAATGAATGAATTTTATTATAACAATAATCATATTATCATTAACTTATCAAAGACGTTAATATGCTGGCTTTGAATGAATTAATGAATGAAATGTTATATCCAAGCTAAAGAAAGGTTTGTAGTTGAATCTACAGTATGTAAATGATCTCACCATTGTTTTAGTTTGCTGTATTTTGGCAGCAGTTCCTCTCACAGCTTCATCAGATAAATCGCATACTGAACAAACCAGGTCCAGGTAAGTGCTGGCCTGTTCCTGTAGGGCCCTAAAGTGTTTCACCTATTAAGTAAATAGTTGAAATGTTGATAACATTATAGTTTCTCATTCCTTAAAACACAACGTAACTAAAATGTAAAACAGACTATTCTACAATAGGTGATACAAACTATGTCCCATTATTACACATTTAACCCAGTGCTGTTTACCTGTTTCAGAGCCTCTTGAAGGCCATAGGGAGTCAGTGCCTGCAGCTGGATCTCCTTTTCAACAGTGGACAGCCACGTTTGACACTGCTGTAGTGTGTCCTGATGGCTGACGTGCTTCTCTAGCTCCCGGTCTAGACTCTGATATACCTGATGAACCAAACGTTAAGCATTAGTCTTCACAATAAAACCATGTTTCTGATAATGAGATGTAGTACTGCCGGTGGTGCTCACACGCTGAGTTGTGCTGCAGATGGCTGAATAACTGTCTCTGGTTCCCTGCTGGTGTGCCTGGATCTGTTGACCTATCTTTGCCTGGATTTGCTCTGAGCAATTGCTAGTGAGACGATCACCTTTCTCCTTCAGACTGTTCAAACGCTCCTCAAAGCCAGCTATCTCCTCCATTATTGCCTGAGTAGATAAAAGGTAAAGTCAATTAAAAATTCCTTTCTGAAAATGCACAACAATGCAGCATCCAACCATAATTGCTGGCAATTAAATGTTGTTTCTGCAAGCATCAAACAAGATAAAAAAACAAGCAAATAAAGAGAAAAATACAAGACATTTTATGAAATAATATTAAATATTTCTCCACTTTTTCTCCCCAATTTTGAACGCCCAATTCCCAATGCGCTCTAAGTCCCCGTGGTGGCGTAGTGACTCGCCTCAATCAGGGTGGCGGAGGACGAATCTCAGTTGCCTCCACGTCTGAGACTGTCAATCCGCACATCTTATCACATGGCTTGTTGAGTGCGTTACCACGGAGACGTAGCGTAAGTGGAGGCTTCACGCTATTCTCCACGCCATCCACGCACAACTCACCACACGCCCCACCGAGAGCGAGAACCACATTATAGCGACCACAAGGAGGTTACCCCATGTGACTCTACCCTCCCTAGCAACCGGGCCAATTTGGTTGCTTAGGAGACCCAGCTGGAGTCACTCAGCATGCCATGGATTTGAACTCACGACTCCAGGGGTGGTAGTCACCTTCTTTACTCGCTGAGATACCCAGACCCCCAATATGTTATATTTAAAAAATAAAATGTATTTATTTCTACAGTATATGTGCCACAATGCAATGTGCCATACAAAGAAAATAGGCTATGAAAAGTTTTTAGTAACTGCTTGCAGGAAGATCACATAAAGATTATTTGATCTTTATTAATCATGCGTATTGTATATCTGGAGCCTGAAAATTGTGTGCAACAGTACACGCACCTTGTGTCTGGCTAGCTGTTGTGTTGTCGTCTCTAGATTTCCACTTTGCATGGAATCAGAGGTGACTAATCTGCTGGACATCTGTAGCAGCCACTTCTCCACCTCCTGAAGTTCAATGTTATAGTCCTCGTGTTCTCTGAAGCTCTCTGTCAAGCTTTGCACACGGACCTACAATCAACACAACAACATTAAACCAGCATGGATGCACTGAGATATGAGTTATCAAAGAATCACCATGAAAAACATAGAAATACTTCATATTTTCTGTATGGATGTACCTTGGCATCATTGCAAAGCTCTTGATAGTCGGTTTTCAGTGTGCCGATGTTCTCACTGATAGACGGGTCCCGAATTGTTTCTAGAAGAGCATCTCCTTTCTCAATAACAGATTTGATGGCTGATTCGTGGGATTGTATGGTGTTCTGGATTGTCTAGAAGTATAATTAAATAAAGGGCTTTACATAATTGTTCACCCTTACACAATTCCAAAACTCCAAGGGATTATTGCAATTCCAAAAAGATCCTTTATAAAGCTAGTTCACTGCAATTTTTAGTTTCTAGCCAATTAAATATTTTAGAATGAAACATAACTAAAATGTGCTCAAAAAAGCAGAATCAAAATATTAAATTATATTTGTGCTGTCAATCGATAAAAAATAATATAATCGAATTAATTGCATGAATTAATGTTTACAAGAAAGGCCTCCAAATAAAGATAATTTACTATATAATAACAAAAATAATTATAAACATTATAATTCAGGTAATTGAACTACATTACATCATATACATATATTGTGGCAGCAGACAAGCATTTCTACAATACAAAAAAAAGTGGCTTAAACATCATCAAAGTATAGATTGCTTTATTTCTTTATTATTGAACATAACCCCATAATTGGCCTACTTCTGTCTGAGCTATTTCCAACTGTTGGTCAATGCACTTATGCATCAAAAGGGCATTTTTGGGGCATCTCACTTTGGTTACATCATGCTTTACTAGTTTACAGTGTCTCTAGTCAATAGTGCTGGACTTTTATGAGTCTATGTCAAGTTAAATATAGTTTGAAAAGTTAAAAACACATCTTAAGGTCGCTGCATTGGTTTGAAAAGGCGTGTTGCCTGATCTGAAGGAGCTGACTGCCCCCTGCTGCTACATCAAGGTGGTACATGAAGCTTGAATTGCTCTGATGGTAGGAACATTACAGAATATACATACAGTATAGATCGGGTGCATAATTTATTGCGTAAAAAATTTAAACACATTATTTTTCACATAATTAATCAAACTAAATTAACGTTAAATCGACAGCTCTAATTATTTAATATTTTTCCCCAGGTGTGAAAATAAAATTTTTAGAATATATTTCCCAGTTTTCCATGACCATGGGAACACTGAAGAATTTTTTTTATTTATTTTATTTTATCTCTAATTCAATAATAATCAAAAAAAAAAAACAATGGCTCACCTTATATTTGGCTAATTGGGCCTTCTTTTGGTAAAGTTCGGCCTTTTGCTCCACAGGAGAAGCCAGCAGTGATTTAGTCTCTGTAAGCCACTGTGTTTGAGCTTTATATTTGTCCAGGAAGTCTTTGGAGAGCTGTATGGATTTCTCTGTGGCACTGAGCTCTGACCGCAGAGCTCTGATCAATGTCTCCAGTTGGGAGAGTCGGGTGTCCACTTCCTCCCTGAGCCGCTCTGCCTCTGGTTCCTCGAGGAACGTCATGGCACGATCCGTCTTTTCACGCATGGTCTTCAGGAATGTATGACCTAGCTCCATGTCACCCTGCATAGCCTATTACACACAAGAACATTCTTATCGATACATGTGGACATGTGGACAATCAGCTGCCATAAGAAGTATGAAGCTGCTTAAGTTTAAGTCAACAAAGATTTGTATTAACATGCTCTCATTATCATCAATCTGATACCTCTAGATTTTTCATCTTCTTCTCCATGGCAACACGATCGACCACATCAAAGTTATTTTGTGCTGTGTTCAACCAATCAGAGAAGGTGCTGAAGACACTCTGAGCTTCTTCAATGCAGGACATTTCCTCTTTCAGCTGCTTAATAGTGTCCTGCACAATAATAATTCCAAAAATAATAGTTAGATGTAACATTGTTACACTTCAGATATACATGTGTGTGTCCAACCTTTCCAAAAACAGCTAGGTAAGTGTTACTGTACCAGTAGGTGTAGTAGCAGAGCGTGGTAGCGTGACGTGAGTTGTGTAGCTCTGCTGCTCACTCGACTACTGATGGGGATCTCTTCTAAAACCTGTTGAGCTAGAACACCGAGACCCTCAATCTCCTCCTGATACACCAGAACCTCCTCATGCCAACCCTAAAGAAAAATCACAACAACATATCAGAAACCACACACGCATATACAGTTTAATAAACTTAACTACATGTATTTCATACATAAAGTACACTCAACCTTCAATGCAAAGACAGTTTGTTATTGTAAAGTGACAGATATACTTACTAGATATACTAGACATTATAAAAGGGATAGTTCCAGCACTAAAATCTGATTGGATGAGCTACATTCAATAAACGCACCCCTGCGACCACATTTCAGTTTAATTCTATATTAACTAACTAAATGGGCACAGTTGCTTGGCAACCAAAAACAACTGGTAGACTAATGAACTACATTACTCGGTGGGAAAATTGTTTATTGTGATTATTCCTATAAATTAAAGGGATAGTTCACACAAAAATGAAAATCCCCTCATCATTTACTCACCCTCATGCCATCCCAGATGTGTAAGACTTTCTTTCTTCAGCAGAACACAAACAAAGATTTATAGAAGAATCTTTCAGCTCTGTAGATCCGTATAATGCTAGTGAATGGTGACCAGACATGTGTAGCTCCAAAAATCACATAAAGGAAACATAAAAACACTCCAGTGGTTAAATCCATATCTTCAGAAGCAGGTGTGGGTGAAAAAGATATAACAGGTGTGGGTGAAAAACAGATCAAAATATAAGTAATTTTTTACTCTAAATCTCCACTTTCACTTTTCAATCTGAAAGTCACATGTGGTGCCTGTTTAGTTTCACTTTCACATCTGAAAGTGAAAGTAGATATTTAGAGTAAAAAATTACTTAAAAATGTATCTGTTTCTAACCTACACCTATTATATCGCTTCTCAAGACATAGACTTAAACACTGCAGTCATAAGGATCTTTAAGTTTCCTTTATGTGATTTGTGGAGCTACAAATATCTTATCACCATTCACTTGCATTGTATGGATCTACAAAGCTGAGATATTTTACTAAAAATCTTAGTTTGTGTTCTGCAGAAGAAAGAAAGTCATACACATCTGGGATGGCATGAGAGTGAGTAAATGATGAGAGAATTTTCATTTTTGAGTGAACTATCCCTTTAAATGAATGATTTCACCAGTAGTTAAATCACTGTTATGCATGGTCTCCCGTCACTTATCACTATATTCTTCATTCTTCAGACATTGTTTTCTACAGTACAGGAAATTTGTAGTAAATTAGCAGAAAAATCTCCCTGGAATAACTTGAGACCAAGCTCAAGGGCACAATGGAGACAGTTCATGAATCATCCTACCTGGGGTTTGAACCTTTAATCTTTCAGTTTCCCATTCAGATCTTTAACCTCTAAAACCACTTTTACACTGCATCCAACAAACAACAGACCGGAAGTCCGATTTGAGCCTCATCTGCATTGAAATATTTTGACTTGTGTGACTAGTCTGTATGCGACCGCCCGACAGGATTTGATGCGTTCATTCAAAACTATGAGCGTAAAGTGAGAAATATTGATTGATTTTGTCCCGAACTTCATTCTAAACACCTGCTACTACTGTATATTGGACAATTATGAATGTACAAGTAAAAAAAACAATCATATATGTTGCAAATGTATCACAAAAGGTCATTAAAGCAAATGAGTGATTAATTAAGCAATATCACACAAGCAAGAGTGCGGTATGGCCCTACATCAGCACTGCTGTGATTCGGCCGCAGGCACGAGGCCACAAGGATAGACGGCTGGATGTGTGTGTGTGTGCGTGCATGCGTGCATGAGAGAGAGAGAGAGAGAGAGAGAGAGAGAGAGAGAGAGAGCGTACGTGTGAAATCACATGTTGCCACACCAAATCAGAGATGCTGTCAGCTTTAACAGTGGAAAATAGACGTCCAAGCAGGGGTATTCCTCTCTATTTCGTGGTAGCCGGTCCACAAGAGTCATTCCCTATAGAAACAGCGATGTGCTCTGCCAGTTTAAACAGTATGTAGCCAATGTGGAAACTCCGATAAAAGGTAAGCACCTTGAGTTCTGTAATCAATCAGTCTGTTGTGTCTCTCAGCTGTGATGAGCCTTAATCCTGAAGTTGTCTATTTAAAGCCATTTAAAGCTATTTCCTAGCTTTTGTAATGTATTAGTAATACGAGCAATCACAGAACATTGCTCTATGTAAACAATGACTAACAGATTCACTTTACGTCACCAACAGGCTCATATTACACACAAAAAAGATGTTTTGCCACCACCTGCTGGCTAATATATTTCATTTAAAAAATAAAGACAGTAACTCCTAACAGATACACTTTAGTTTAGAATAGCATGAACACAAGCGGAGTGATACACACAGTGCTGATGGTGTCACACTCATGGAACATCTCTCATCTAATCAGATTTGAGGACCGGAACTAACTGTGGTATATATGATTATACGTCATTCAATTCTGCACAAGCAAAACCTACATATTTAAAATTGCATCTGTGAATTTCTACTTCTTATTTCCTGATTTAAGCTTGATATTGCAATTAATAATCATAATAATAAATATTAAACAAATTAATAATGAATAATAATATTAATAGGAAAATAATCATGAATTGCATTGAATTCATCCATATGTTTAACAAAATGACACACAGCAAACCTCTGATAGCTTCTTCCTTACAACGAATAAAATCCATTGCACGCAAAATGAGTGACATCATCACTGTCGGAGTTGGCTTAAATGTAGTTGCATGGCCTGTAATTCTACTAACCTTCAGGAGGTGCAGCTGAGCCTCTTTTGTAGCTCTATCAGATCGACGGCCGGAGCGTAACTGTCCTTTACTCTCCATCCCTTTCAGCCAGTTATCAAGCCGCTGGAACTTCTGCTCAATCTGACGCAGTTTAGCCAGAGTGCTGTTGAGTAGAGACCGGGTCTCACCCAGCCGGGACTGATAGGATGTCCAGTCCTGCTGCACTGTCTCCAAACATCTGTCTTCTAATTGAGGAACACCCCATGGAATTACCTGCTCTCGGGTCACCAGCAGGGTGTTAAGCAGAGCTTGACCCTCTGAGCAGTGCACCTGCAACTCCTGCAGACAGATTCATAAATTAGTCAGCTAATTAATTTGAATGGTAAGTCAGTTCTATACATTTGATTTGATTTGATTCAATTCGATTCAATTCTATTTTTTTCTATAGAACCTTTGTCAGGAACAGTGCTTTAAAAACCAATGTTTGCAAATGAAATTTGAGGGCAAGGAAACACTGCCTGGGATTGTAAAGGTAGAAGGAAGAAGAAAATAAGAGGTAGACCGATATATTGGTTTTACGATTAATCATTGCCGATAGTTGATTTTTGAAACAGCTTGCTTCTACAGTGTAACAGCGGCCTCTAGAGGTCAAATGAAAACAATCACTGACATCTAGTGGTGATCTGTTGAAAAGTCTAAATCTTTCATCATTGACAACATTCACCCATATTTTTATCCACACTTTAATGCATATTCATTGTATTAAATTGAAGAGAGAGCACACAACAAAAAATGAAACTATATGGAAACGTCCCACGTCAGCACACACATTGTGTCTCCAACTTTAAACAATAAACCTTATTTCGCATAAAACCTTATCTGGTCAAATATATACAGTATATATATACTGTACAGTATATATATATATATATATATATATATATGAAACCCTTAATCTGGTGAATTATATAGGCTTTAAAATGCTTAATACCTAAAAATAAAGCATTGTATAAACTAGATTTAATTAATTTTGGACTTTTGTAGCCTCTGTGTCTGTGCTCATCACAGTAAGCAAATACTAAGATTATTTTTTACATTCTATAAAGTGATTCTAAAAACGATTAATCGGTCATCACCCTTTTCCGCCACCTTAATTATCGGTATCGGTAATATCCAATATTGATTTTTAAAACTACCGGCCGATTAATTGGTTTTCAGCCTTTTCCACCACCTTAGTTATTGGTATTGGCAAAATCCAATATCGATTTTAAAAACTATTGGCCGATTAATCGGTTACCGGCCTTAAAAACTATCTGCCGATTAATCGGTTATCAGCCTTTTCACCCACATTAGTTATCGGTATAAGCACAATCCAATATTGGTTGACCTCTAAAAGAAAGGTGTTGATTGAGCGCCGATCTGTATACAGTGAGATCTAAGAAAGCTGAGTGGTTAAGGATTTACACCTGTGCTAACACCTGTTTGTATTCCCAGTGAGCTGTGAAACAGATATAAAAGGGGAGGAGATGACAGCAGATAAGGAGAGAGAGCTGAGCTTCCAGCAGTGTATGTGTGCGTTTGGGAGCGTTCTGATGAAAAGAAAAGATTTTGATCCCAATTCACCCCATTATGCAACTAATAAACCATTAGTTCATTACAGAAAAAGAAAAGTTTTTAACTTAGTTTGCATCCACATCACTCAGCATATAGTGCCCGTCCCTGACAATAACTAGTATATGACTTCTAAATGTCATCTGACCTGTAGTCTGCGAAGTGTTTCCTCCAGAGTCTCAACATCTCCCTCCAGCTGTGTGTAGCAGCTCAATCTCTCCTGCTGCCGTTCCAGCCAGTCTTTAAACTCATGAAGACTATGTTGGTACTCCTGATGAGCAGACACCAACCCCTCTGCTTTAGTAACCGCACACTGAAAGAGAAAAAGATGAGACTCATTGCATTAACACAGCAGCACATGCTGAATATTCAGCATTATACAGTGACTAAACGAGAACGGTGTGTTATACAGTACCTGGACTTTATCTTTGACAATGCTGTAGCGCTCTTCCAAGTCCTGAATCTCTAGTTGGGTGACATAGTGCTCTGCCATGTTGGAGCCCTTCATGGATATGACATCCAGAACGCTGGTGTGACTTGAAACGTCCTCATAGAGCAACTGAAACAAGGAGAATACGGTTAAAAACAAATAGAGTACACCAACCAATCACATGACCAATCTCAGTATTGACTAAAACACCTACTTTGGCTTTGCCCAGGTTGGCAGTTTTGTCCCTCATCTCAGAGCATTGCTTGTCTGCTGCATTTAAAGTCTGTTCCACCGTCTCCATCCAGCTCACAAACTGACACACGTCCTCTTGATAACTGGTCCACTGTGAGAGAGCGCCCTCCAGTTGACTGCTCAAAACGAAACAACTAATTATATTTCTCTAAACGGTGTCACGGAGGAGGGAGTCCTACAATCTTAAGAATAAAGGCTCTTCAATGGTTCTTTGCAGCATGTTAGGTTCAGTGAAGAACCCGCTTCTTATCAAGAACAGTTTTTGCAGAACTGGGTTCTAGAGTTGGATATATGGTTCATTAGAGGTTCTTCCGATCAGTGTATTTGTTTCTAGGTTCTTTAAAGTCAATGTGAAACACTTTTGCAACCCATTTTACTTACGTAATGTGACATATTTCTGATGGAAACAGGACATGCACTGAGAAAAAATGGTGGTACTTGATTTAATCCATCGTGAATTTACGAGATTGTGAAAAGTGGTATTTACATATATGACAGGTGGTTTTTCAGATGAAAAAATATATATATAATATAGGAGGCGGAGCAAGTTATTAAATTTTATGAAAATTATGAGGAAAAAAACCCTATTTGTTGGGTTGAACATGCACCAATTAAATTGTTTTTTACAAGAAGAACACACACGTATATATTAAAGGATTAGTTCACCCAAAAATTTAAATGTTCTCATTATTTACTCACCCTCATGCCATCCCAAATGTGTAAGACTTTCTTTCTACTGCTGAACACAAATGCTAATGCAGAATATCTCAGCTCTGTAGGGCCATACAATGCAAGTAAATGGAGGCCAGAGTTTTGAAGCTCCAAAAAGCACATAAAGTCAGCATAAAAGTAATCCATATGACTCCAGTGGTTTAATCCATGTCTTCAGATGTGATGTGATTGGTGTGGGTGAGAAATCAATCAATATTGATATCCTTTTTTACTAAAAATCTAGTATCACACAGCCCTTCTATGTACGTCCATGAGAGGTCTTCCTCTTCTGTTTTTTGCTGATTTGCATTATTTGAGCATATCGCCACCAACAGAGCTATAGTGTAAATATGTTTTATTTATTCTATTTCTTTGCTTTATCCCTCCCTTTCTCCTCCCTGCCGTGTAAGCGGCGATATGCACAAAGAATGCAAATTGTCAAAAAACAGAAGAAGAACTCTATCCTCTTTGTGAACAAGCATAAGAGGGCTGGTGAAAGTGAAGATTTATAGTAAAAAAGGACATGATCTGTTTCCCACACAACTGTCCTATCGCTTCTGAAGATATGGATTTAACCACTGGAGTATGGATTACTTTTATGCTGCCTTTCTGTACTTTTTGGACATTCAATTTCTGGTCACCATTCACTTGCATTGTGAGGACCTACAGAGAAGAAATATTCTTTTAAAAATCTTTTTTTGTGTTCAGCAGAAGAAAGAAAGTCATATGCATCTGGGATGGCACGAGGGTGAGTAAATGATGAAATAATTAACATTTTTGGGTGAACTATCCCTTTAAGTAAATAAATAGGGTCTATTTTGATTTCAAAATAGACCCTAAAATAAGTAGAACATGAAAAGTTCTTTATTGAAGTTAAAATGGCTCTCCAGTGGAAACACTTTTTGAACGTTTATTCTTAGGGTGCAGAAACATATTTCAGTTAATAAAGTAGAAATTGAAATAATAGTATTTTGTCAGGTGCATTTTACTTTCGGTCTGCTTACGGATTATAAAACAATTAATTGACCTTTTGCATTGAATAGATGCAGACAGCAGTCCATCCCAGGAATCCTTGAGGTCTTCGATTTGTTTGCGCACCAGTGGTACACCCTCAGCTGAAGTGTATCTCTGCACTGACTCTCCTTTCGTCTGCAGCATTTTCAGCTGGATCTCCTTCTCTTGACGTGCTGTCAGCAATGCCTGGAGAACAAATGCTTATTTAATGGCATTACAAAATAATTAGAGAGCATTATAGGGATAGTTCACTCAAAAATTTAAATTCTCACATCATTTACTCACCCTCATGCCATCCCAAATGTTTATGACTTTCTTTCTTCTGAAGCACACAAATTAAGATTTTTAGAAGTATATTTCAGCACTGTAGGTCCATACAATGCATATTGAAGCAAAACTTTGAAGCGCCAAAAAGCACATGAAGGCAGCAAAAAAGTAATCCATATGACTCCAGTGGTTTATTCCATATCTTCTGAAGCGATCCAGTCAGTTTTGGGTGAGAGCAGACCAAAACATAACTCTTTTTTTGCTATAAACCTTGACATCAGTAGTCTCCTTTTTAGATTATACTTTTAAGCTTAATTACATTTTCTAGCGACATGCACGCGTCAAGACCTAGAAAGTGTAATCGAGCTTGAAATCATGATTGTCCCTAGCAATTACATCACTTTAGGAGACAAATTAAAACACTGGATTACTTTTATGCTGTTTTTATGTCCTTTTTGGAGCTTCAAAGTTTTGATCACCATTCACTTGTGCTGTATGGACATACAGGGGTGAAATATTTTTCTATAATCTTTCTATAATCTATAATTTATCTTTGTTTGTGTTCTGCAGAAGAAAGAAAGTCAAACACATCTGGGATAGCATGAGGGTGAGTAAATGATTTCATTTTTGGTGGAACGATCCCTTTATTACAGTGAGCCATGTTCCTCACCTCAAGTTTGATCATCCTGCTGTCCAGAACGTTCTTGTCAGCAGTTGGAAAGCAGTAGGTTTGTAGCATATGACTCGTATCAGCGACCCAATTCTGCAGTTCCTTCAGACCCTGAGAGAACAGCTGGTGCTCGGACACAATACGGTCGATTCGAGATGCTTTTTCCTTTTGGATAAGTCCAACATGTTCAAGAATTGTTAGTAATCACTTCTCAGAGACAAAGTGACCGTACATGTATCCTTACATGATCATCACATTTAGTTTAGTAACTCAGTAATGAAAGCATCTTGATTGAAACAGTATGTTAAAAGGATAGCAATTGGGAGTTTTTTTATAGTCATATTTATATTCATCAGATATGCATGATTATTCCAAATGATCAGTAGTTAGGCTACAAAAATATCAACTTACTTTACTAAACTGGACAATTGACTAACTGATAGAAAAGTGATTTGCAACTTAAACACATTGTGAACAGTACATAAATAAGAATGATAGCTGAAATCCCTCAATTGTGCATAAGCATTATAACTACATCCAAAGTTTCCAGATGAAAAGTGTTCCTTTAGACCTCCACCCTAAATAGAAACCCTAAATGTGGGCTGTGTCTGAAGCCAAAGGCAGTTTTTTCTTTCCAATAAATGAATCGAACAGATACCATTTTAGTATTAAGGCACACCTTTGAGAGACTTAAAGCACTAAATCTTAAATTTAAAACAAACCTTTAAAGTACCAAAATGCACATAAAGGCAGCATAGAAGTAATCCATAGGTGTGGGTTAAAAAACAGATCAATATTTAAATCATATTTACTATAAATTCTCCTCCCTACCCAGTAGGTGGTGATAATCATGAAGAATTTCAATCACCAAAAACAAAAGTGGAAGAAAGTGAAAGTGGAGATTTACAGTAAAAAATTCCTTAAATATTGATCTGTTTCTCACCCATACTTATCATATCACTTCTGAAGACATGGATTAAAACACTGGAGTTGTATGGATTACTTTTATGCTACCTTTATGTACATTTTGGAGCTTCAACATTTTGGTCAACATTCACCTGCATTTATGGACATACAGAGCAGAGATAATCGTCTAAAAATCTTCATCTGTGTTCTGCAGAAGCAAGCGAGTCAAACAAATCTGGGATGGCATGAGGGTGTGAAAATGATGAGAGAATCCTCATTAATGTGTGAACTATCCCGTGATAACCGAATGGACACAATGAGAATTTATTGGTAGAAATAGAATCATAAGCTGATTTACTACTTTCAAACTCTTCATCCGACACCACAGTTTCAGACACAGCCCAAGTGTACACCTAGTTTGGCGCCCCCTGCAGCAGAAGGACAGGTAGCCAGCGGGCAGATAGGCAGGACGTTACCTTGGTCAGGTTGTTTAATGCTAGGAACTGAGCTGAGAGCTGTGAGACACGGTGCACAAAGCCCATTCCGGCCGTGTGTCCGTCCCACAGCTGCTGGGCCTTCTCCCTCAACCTGCTCAGCTGACACTCCTTAGAGGCTAACTCCTCTAGCAGAGACTGTGAAAGCACAAGCACGTTAGCACAGGACAGGCCGCATCACATGCATAGCAGCTGTTGAACCGTGTTAGTCATTCCAGATGGATAATGAAGCAAGATGGCAGCAGACAGATGTAATAAAGCCTAGGGACAAGCAATGTGAAAAGGAGTATGACAAAGAGTCAGATTAAAGCATGATGCAAATGCAGACGTCTTGGATATCTCTCAATGATGATGTAGAGTAAATCTCATGCACAGTTTATAGATCATTTACTTTAGATCCATTTACACACCTAATAACCCTTAAACAATTTACCACCACAGGATGAATGGCTTGTGATGTAGCATACTTCATTTGTCAGATGCTTTGAAAACAAGTCTGCTAAATGTTAAATTGACATTAAATATAATGACAGAAAGATACTGAAAGCTTCTTACACTGTTTGAAGGAGATTCATATTTTCTCATAATTTCATTTATTTATTTATGATTTATTAAAGGGGTCATGACATGCCTTTTTTATTATTTCAATATGTTCCTTGAAACTCACTCACAGTATTAGTAAAGTATTATGCACCCAAAAACAGTCACATTTTTGTAAAACATGATCATTTTCCACCCTCATTCTGACCCTCTGTCAGAAACACTGAGTTTTGGTGCTGCTTCTCCTTTAAGGCTTGACGGTAAACGCCCACTGTTCTAATTGGCTCTCTGCTCTTGACTGACCTGCTCTCTCACTGCTCACCGCTACTGGGCGGAGCTACGGAAGTGATAAGGTAAAGCAGGCATTGATGTATTGTTGTGGAGGTGGTCAGATGCAAATGTCTACCACAGTGTGACATCACAATGGGGAGGAAGTAGAGTACGAGTCATTTTGGCAGCTTGGTTTCAATAAAAGCTCTTTGTGCAGTGAGGAGGAAGTTTTGAGTTCTGAAACTTACAGCATGTTTTTATAGTACAATGACCTCTTTGATTATGATATTGATTTGGTATAATTTTTTACTTTCAGGTTTATTTTTAAAATAACTTTAGTATCTAATATCATGCCTATTTTTGTGAAGACTTTGGTTACTATGGTAGATTTTCTAAGGTTATTCATGCAAAATAATAATATATATATTTTTATTAAATATTATAACTATAAAAAGGTTTTAGTTTCTTTGTTTTAATTTAGATTAGGCAAAAATATATGTACATAATATGTAGTTTCAAAGAAGCATATATATATATATATATAATGACTTGTCTAATTTAATAAAAACTTTTTATTGAAATACTCATGTAGAATATTAAGTTAATATATATTGTGAAACATAAAGATCAATTCAGAGATAAGCAAGAAGCGTATAAATGCTGCTACTCAGTTTCTCCATAATGATCCTTGTGAATGGCTCTCCTGGTAATGGCTGTGAATAAAGGTTGATTTGATTATGCTGTACTACACCTGTAACCTGTGCAGTTCCTGTTTCTTAGCTGTGAGATCATGCAGTCGACTGCTGCTCTCCTGCACAGCTTCATCTGTTTCATTTAACCAATCCTGGAGCGGCTCCACACTCATTTCAAAGTCTCTCATCTGAGCCTGAAGATTCTGAAACAAAACAATTCAAGCATTATAAACACAACCTGATGTAATTAACAAACTGATTTAATTAGCACTCATACAGTACATCTAATTAAAATAGCAAGTGACATTTGGTAATGACAAAAAACATCTGAAAAAATGTACTTTTACTTTAAATCCACTGTGCTGTTTTATTTAAATGTAATTTTCTTGTCAAATAATTATTTTAATACATTTTAATTAGCATCTGCACTTAAATTATTTTAATATTGTATTAATTGTATACTTCTATATAATCATTATTTGAGTTAATAATATAAGATTATAATTAATATAATCATAATTTATATGATTTCTATTATGCTTATGTAAAACACGCTGACTTTAATATACAAACTATAGTTTTACCTCCAATCCAGTACACTGTTTTACTTCAATAAAAACAAATTTTCAGTAATAATTAATTTTATTACATTTTAATTAACATCTGAGCTTAGCCGATTGAAGTATTTTAACATAATAAAAATTTTTAATTGAAGGTTTTTTATGATTAAATGAGTGTCGGACACCTGTAAGGCGTTCTCTCTCTGATGCAGGTTTGTCATGAGTGTTTTCCAGTCTTCTCTGGTTGTGTTGATTTTGCCTCTGACAGACTCCACTCTGTCTTTAGCAGTGATGCTCATTAGTAACTCTCCACTGGCAGCCACTGTGTTCAGTTTGCCATGGCCCTGCTCTCGGTCACTCAGAAACTCCTACAATAACAAACACTTCCACATTAGAAATGCAATGAGCTGTGCTTTAGTTCAAAAACACAACTGAGTTTAGAAGGACACTGTGACAGGGTGGAGGGCGGGGCCGGGTCGCGATTTTACACACCTGGTCCCTTATGAGGCTAATCAAGCCTCTGAGAGGGATAAAGACCGACTGCGAACGGTGGTGCGAGAGAGAGAGCTGTCCGTCAATGCTCTCTCTCGCACCACTGTCCGCAGTTCAAGCCTCGGAGGCTTGATTAGCCTGATAAGGGACCGGGTGTGTAAAATCACGACCCGGCCCCGCCCTCCGCCCTGTCACAGACAATCTTAAGGCGGGTGCACACTGTACGATTTTGGCCACGATTCTGCTGTCTGAGACAAATTTCGGGCAAAATCGACAATCTTACAATGCTCAGTGTGACATGTTCACGCATAGCCATTTAATAGCCTTTGCGATGATCTACATCCAGCGACGAAATTTGGGCAGTATCTGACATTTAGCATCGCAGCCGTATAGTGTGACTGCTATTACGACGGCCAGATGAAGATATTCCGCTCACGTTCATTCTCAACATCTGTCATTTCCTGTATTTGTTATCAAGCTGTCTTATTATAGGCCTATTAGACAAAATCCATCTTTCTTGCAAATGTTAGCTTATGCTCGTGATGGAGTGGGATTGGAGCAACGGAAATGCTGATGTCCTGACTTTCAGAGAGAGAAAAAATACGCTCCTCCGTGGTGGGAAAATTTCGCAGTTTCGCTTCTATTCCGCAACACTCCCATAACATGAATCACGTTCATTGATCGGAACGATTGGGACCACAGTCGGCTAAGATGTGTATCGTGCAGTCTGACATAACGTTGCACAGATTGCCATGGCGATGTCAATGTGTTCATATCGTACAGTCAGACAAGCAACAATCGTAAAGGACTGTTATAAATCGTACAGAGTGCACCCGCCTTTAATCAGTAAAAATGGCACCTGGATCTTCTGCAGGCTAGATGATGCATCTGCGAGATTCTGAGGCACGTCAAAACACTTGGCTGTGTTGATTTTCGCATTGACCAGCCACTGCTGGAAGTCTCGGAAAGCAACACGAAACCTCTGCTCCAGAAGTTTCTCCTTTCCCTGGCACTCTCGAGAGGCCTGGAAACTAAGACTACAGAGAGAGAGAGAGAGAGAGAGAGAGAGAGAGAGAGAGGTTCTGAATTACTGCAACTAAACCACAGCGTTGAAGAAGACTGTTTACAGACGTTTCTGCTGGTATTTGTGCAAGAGTGACACTATATACAACACTATACCTTTCTGCTAGCTCATCTATTGCTGTTTTATTATTGATTTCAGATTTACCCATCCCTAAATGTTATGTAAAATGCGAACTGTTGTTGGTGGTTTTAAATAAATGATAGTGCTGTTCTTGGCCAGAATGATATGCAAAATCCTACAATCAAAGGTCAGTCTCCGTGAGACCACATACTATGCGTTCTAAACTATATCTATGCACTTTTTTACCTGTTGTACTCTTTGATGAGGGTGGACACTCTCTCAGATTGAGCTCCCAGATCTCTAGAGAAACGGCACAGATCATTCAGCTGAGACTTCAGATTGTCAGACATAGGCTCCACATTCAGCAGCGCTTCCAGAGTGTCCTGAGTCATAAACATTTGATTTTACATCTCTTATTACAAAAGGAGAAAAGTAATACTATATATACATAGCTGTACAAAAATATATCTGATAACTAAAATCGAACAAATGACAATGATCACAAATTGTTTATTTTCATCGTTAAACGGTAAATTCACCCAATAATGAAAATAATCTCTAGAACATTTACACACCCTCAAGCCATCCCAGGTGTGCAGAACACAAATTAAGATTTTTAGAAGAATATTTCAGCTCTGTTGGTCCTCACAATGCAAGTGAATGGTGATCATAACTCAGAAGTTCCAAAAAGCACATAAAGGCAGCATAAAGGTAATCCATACATCTCCAGTGGTCTTCAGAAGTGATATGATATGTGTGGATGAAAAACAGATCAATATTTAAGTTCTTATTTACTATAAATCTCCATTTTTGACCAGCCCCAACTAGTGAAAGTCACTTACACACCAGAATGTGGAAGTGAAAGTGAAAGTGTAGATTTGCAGTAAAAAGGACTTCAATATTGATCTGTTTCTCACCCACACCTATCATATCGCTTATGAAAACATGGATTTAACCACTGGAGTCTTTTATATTGCCTTTATGTCCCTTGTGGTCCTTCAAATTTCTGGTCACCATTCACTTGCATTGTATGGACATGTAGCGCTGAAATATTCTTTTAAAAATCTTTGTTTGTGTTATGCAGAATAAAGAAAGTCATACATACCTGTGCTCTATCTGTAAGCTATTCACATATATCTGAGAGAAAAACAGGCCTCTAAAAGATGCTCACTAATTTCACTGCCAACATAACAATATAGTTGTTGTTTTGTGCAACAAACAGTACCTTCGCTATCTGCCAGCCCTTCACAGCCTCTTCACTGGATGTCATATCCTCCACCTGCTGCAGTTTGTCCCGCCACTCATGCAGCTTGCAGCTGAACTCCAGCAGGTCCTGCTCCAGCTGTGCGACTGAACAGTTAAACTCCTGCTCTGAGTTTGCCATCTGAGCCAGAACCCCCTCCAAACCGGAGCATACATGTTTGGCTCCTCGTTCCCATTGTTCCCAGGCCGACATCAGCCCTGCCTCCTCCCGCTCCAGAACCTCACAGCCCACTGTGGACGAGTGGTCGCGTGTGGAGGCCCCGCAGCGCTGCACACGGGACAGGCGCTCGCGTCCATGCTTCCTGGAGTCTAACAGCTCCTACAGTGTAATAATCGGAGAAGAGATGACTTCCAGTTCTAAAGAGGAAGGTCATGCAAGCTTCAGCTGAAAAATGCAACTTACCCTAACTTTGGAGAGTTTCCTCTGAACGGAAGCAGCATCTCCAGACATGTCTGACCAGCACTGAAGCTCTTCTTTAGCCGAGGTTAGCCAGTCATTGAGTTCACGCACTGATTCCATGTATTGCTCGTGCTCTTTGACGATCTCCTCCATTTGTTGTACTTTACTCTATAACACGGGATAGTACATAACATGTCAGTGATATTAACCCTCTCTGATCCATATTATATTTGGACCAGAGTATAAGTCCACACTTTTTTCTCACACAGGAACATTTTGACACGAAAATATAAAGCCCTCGCAATATTGTATATTTGGGGGTCCTTGGCACTGAAAAGTTTGAAAACCCCTGTTCTCAAGCACTCAGTGTCACATGTAAGCCTTATCAAGTTTTACTAAGATAAAAAATTACATTTTGATTCAAATTCTGTATGTATTTTGTACCTTAAGGACTGCTGAGATATTGGTAAACTGGGAATTTAATTCAGCTTTTGGTTCCTCTGCAAAAGTCTGATCTCCTGTCTTCTCATACAGCTCAGTGGCTTTCTCATTGAGACAGGTCAGTGCTGATGAATGGACCTCTACATCAGCCTGAATGGCCCGCAGACGCTCCAGCAGTGAGGCCTTCTCTTTCAGTCCGGGCTGTTGAGGCAGAGCCACCCCCACCTCCTGCTCCACCATCTCCATCCACTGCTGTAGCTGAGCTTTACTCTCCAGAAAACTGTCCCAATGAGCCACGGTCCACTCCAGGCGACTGCATCACACAGAAAAACAATATTATTACATTATTCTGCATTCAGCATGAATGCTTGATGTATTTTCTGACTAAAAGTCTAGATAACATTTTGTAACTGACATAACTTTTTTGGGGGGATTTTCTCCCCTTTTCTCCCCAATTTGGAATGCCCAATTCCCAATGCACTAAGTCCTCGTGGTGGCGTAGTGAATCCACACATCTTATCACGTGGCTTGTTGAGCGCGTTACCGCGGAGACTTAGTGCGTGTGGAGGCTTCACGCTATTCTCCACGGCATCCACGCACAACTCACCATGCAACCCACCGAGAGCGAGAACCACATTATAGCGACACGAGGAGGTTAACCCAACGTGACCCTACCCTCCCTAGCAACCAATTGGTTGCATAGGAAGCCTGACTGGAGTCACTCAGCATGCCCTGGGATTCAAACTTGTGCCTCCAGGTGTGGTAGTCAGCGTCTTTACTTGCCGAGCTACCCAGGTCCCAGTAACCAACATAACTTTAACATTTGAATTCTCCTAATGAGTATCCAGTCCATTTTCTTCAGATTGCAGCCTAAACAATAGGCTATGGATATGAGCCCACCTGTGACAGCTCATGGTGGTCATGAGGATGTTCGCCCAGGAATCCTTCAGACTCTTGAGCTGAGAGCGAATGACTTCCTGTTTATCTCGAATGCAGTTCTTCAGTACCTGTTCTCCTTTCCCTACTGTCATATTAAGCTTTACTTCTCCCTCACCCTTCATCAGCAAGATGTCCTGAAATATTACCCACAACAAATGCATTAATACAGTATAAAAGTAAAGAAAACGTCAGTGCTTGCAAGGCAGAAAAACAAGTGTGGACATTAGAGGTCGACCGATATATTGGTTAACGATGCTGATAGTAGCCGATAGTTGTTTTTTTATTTGTCCTGGTTCCTCTGTGGCATGTGCTGGAGGGTTCTATAGTATAACAGCGACCTCTAGAGGTGAAATAAAAACAATCACTGACTCCTTGTGGGGGTTTGCGGTATCTAAATCTTTCATCCATATTTTTTTCCCTCACATCAGTGAAAATGTTGTTATTCTTATAATAAAGGTTTCTAAATCTAAGCAAAGCCATGCAAAGGAAAATGCGACAACATAGGCATTAAAAAGCTTAATTTGGTTCATACTTCCATATAGAGCACTGAAACTAAGTGTTAAAGTAACGGGCATGTTATAGTTGAAAGTCACACGTTATGCGCCAAAACCGGGATTTTTGTTGCACAATAAACTGCATCTAGGGTTTAGTTCAGTTTTGACTCTTGTTAAAGGAATACTTCACCCAAAAATGAAAATTCACTCATCATTTACTCACCCTCATGCCATCAACAGATGTGTATGACTTTCTTTCTTCTGAGAACACAAATGAAGGTTTTTAGAAGAATATCTCAGCTCTGTAGGTCTATACAATGCATATGAATGGTGGCCAGGCCTTTGAAGCTCCAAAAAAACAGATAAGGGCAGCATTAATGTGATCCATTAGACTCCTGTAGATTAATCCATGTCTTCTGAAGTGATTTTAACACTTCCTATAGCACCATCGAGCGCTCTGCGCATGCATCAAGCACTAGGAAGTGTAATCGAGCTTGAAATCATGATTGTCAAGGAGACTGTTTTCAAGATTTATGGTGAAAAAGGAGTTACATTTTGGTCTGTTCTCAACCAAAACAGATTGGAACACTTCAGAAGTCATGGATTAATCTACAGGAGTCAAATGGATTACTTTTATGTTCCCTTTATCTGCTTTTTGGTGCTTCACTTGCATTGAAATGACCTACAGAGCTGAGATATTCTTCTAAATATCATAATTTGTGTTCTACAGATTAAAGAAAGTCATACACATCCAAGATGGCATGAGGGTGAGCAAATGGTGTGAGAATTTTTATTTTTGGGTGGACTATCTCTTTAAACAAACTATCGGCCTATCAATTAGTTAAATGCCTTTCCCACCACTTAAGTCATCTGTATCAGCAAAATTCACTTTCGGTCAACCTCTAGTTAACACTGTAGGTCAATTATGGAAAAGGTGTAAACTCAAAATAGATTAGTGGTCAACCAAAATGGGTTTTTAAATGGCAACCATTGATTTTCACACAACAAAATTCACAAATTCATAACTGTGTTTAAAAACAGAAATAATGCATTATTTATTCACAAGACACAATTCACAGTTTTGGAAGCAACACACTTATGTTGCCTAAGTGGGCACAAATATCAATAATAAGAAAATGGCCAAAATAGCAGTTGATTAATCGCCCAGGCTGCTGTGTTAATCTGTTAATTCATATATAATTTGAGTTTGTATGTCTGTGTTCACTGACCTGCACCAGACCCAGTCTCTTCTCCAGAGTCTCTTTATTCCCGCTGGTGCTGTTGAGAGCAGTTTGTCGTTCCTGTACCCCGCTGAGCCAGACCCATGTGCTCTGTAATGTCTCCTCAAAGTTCTGCTGCTCCTGCAGGCTCAGCTGACATACGCGCAGTCTCTCTCTCACCGCCTTGAGAAGTGCCTGATGCTGCAACTGCAGCTGCGCAGACGCCCGCACCTCCGCCCCACTGCCGTGACCTCCCGCATTCAGAGCCTGAGTGTCCTGACACAAACTCTCAAACGAGTCGCTTCAGAATAGGAAGAGAAAAGTCAATTATTATGAAAGAAACAAGAAAATGAAGTCAAATTCAGAACCATTAAGATTTTTTGCAATATTTTGTGACATTATGTGCATTGCAATTAAGCCATTTATACATCAAGATACTCATTACTGTATATTAATTATTTTTGTTTCCTCCCAATTTGGAATGCCCAATTCCTAATGCACTCCAAGTCCTAGTGGTGGCGTAGTGCGCCTCAATGCGGGTGGCGGAGGATGAATCTCAGTTGCCTCCGCGTCTGAGACCGTCAATCCGCGCATCTTATCACATGGCTTGTTGAACGCGTTACCGCGGAAACCTCCAAAACCATAGCTCATTTAAAACCCATGGGCACTTACAATCTCTGCACCAATAATGCACCCACATTTTTGGCAGTGATGTGCCGTCATTGGGCTTCTCGGGTTTTCTGACACACGAGATTGTTAAAAGTCACTTTAACATATGCTGACCTCTCTTTAAACACTTCATGGTGGAATTCCTCAACACGCTCGAGCACAGATTTCTCCTGGTCACTGTGTCTGCCCTCAGACAGCTCCGTGCTCAGCCTCACATCCATCCTCTCCAACCAGCGGGTCAGCCTCTGCAGACAGCTCTCAAACCTACAGAGACACAACAGAGCATTTGGGGCCAAATAACACCTTCCAAAGTTAGAACTGAGTGAGCATTCTCTCTTCCACTGCAGTTGTTTCAAACAATCTGTCGCTCTAATATTAACCCAGCATGCAGATGTTAAGTTCTCACCTGCTGAGAAGACTGGCGCTCTCCTCTAGGTTTTGCTGGTTCTGTTTACACTGCTCCACATAACTGTCCCAGTCCAACTGGATAGACGAGAGGTTCTGCTGCACCTGTCCCGCACTGGCTTTGGGAAGATGAAGAAGAAGCTTTTCTCCCTCCGTACACACTTGTTTTAGACGGCTCTCTCCATCATCTACTCGTTCCAGAGCTCCCTGATAGAGAAGTGACTCAAAAATTAAAGGTACAGTTCACCCATAACATCATTTACTCACCTTCATGCTGTTCCAAACTCCTAAGGGGCCGTTCAGCCCAAACGCGTTCTTGCGCTGACAAAAGTTAAATCCAAATAATATGGCGCTCAGTGCAACAGTCAAAAATTACGTCCGTTAATATAGAAAAACTATTGACAACTACGCAGATGAACATAAAAACACATTCAGTTTTCCTTCAAAAACACTGCCTCTGAATTTTCCAATAGAGATGACACTCGGTCACCATTGGATTTCATTGAATGAAGAAAAGATGCAATGAAAGTGAATGGTGACTGAGACTAACATACTGCCTGGTGTCTTCTTTTGCATTTCACAGAAAAAAGAATGAAAAATAAAGTCATATGGGTTTTTGAACAACATGAGGGTGAGTGAATGATGACAGAATTTTCATTTTTGGGTGAACTAACCTTTTAAAGGTGCAGTCATTTATTTTTTTCTTATTACAATTAAGTTAAACATCTCAAGAAATTAATAGGAAATTTGAGACATGTGTATGACATCATAAACACACATCAGATGAAGACTCCAGTCATATCAGTAACATTATAAAAGCTGTATTATTCTACATGGAGAGGGTCCCTTCATGGGGGCTGCCATGTAAGGATCACATGACCAGCCAAATACTACCCGCTTAATCTCAGTAACTGCCCTGTTATTGCACACATGCACTCGTGGATTAAATTACTCATGACTGACTGTGAATAGTGAATTTCCACAATGGCATTGGCAACTGAAAATGGTTACATTTGAATGATGCTGCATCCATGCCACTAGGTGTCAGTGTAAGTACAGGATGTCATAAACAAAACAAATTCCTGAGTGCACATTTAAGGCAACAGAATAAATATTGCTAACATAATGTGGTGCCAGATTTTTTAGAGCTGGTTTAATATAACGAAAGAGGATGTACCTTTAATTTTTGTAATTTGCGGTCAACTACACTCATGTCACCAGAATGATCAGAGCATTCTCTCACAATGTCTTTCTGTCCAGACAGCCATGTATGAAACTCCTTTACAAGATCTGAAAAGACATGAAGACAAAGATGGTTTAAGGGATAGTTCACCCAAAATGAAAATTCCCTCATCATTTACTTACTCTCTTGCCATCCCAGATGTGTACGATTTTCTTTCTTCTGCAGCACAACAATTAAGATTTTTAGAAGAAAATTTCATCTCTGTAGGTCCATACAATGCAAGTGAATGGGTGCCAACATTTTGACACTCCAAAAATCACATTAAGGCAGCATAAAGGTAATCCATATGACTCCAGGGGTTTAATTCATGTCTTCAGAAGTGATATTATAGGTGTGGGTGAGAAACAGATCAATATTTAAGTCCATTTCTGCTTGAAATTCTTCCCCCTGCCCAGTAAGGGGCATATGCATAAAGAATGTGAATCACCAAAAACACAAGAAGAAGAATGACTAAATATTGACTTAAATATTGACACACCTATCAAATCACTTCTGGAGATATTGATTTAACCAGTGGAGTCTTATGGATTACTTTTATGCTGCCTTGTGAGATTTGGGGAGTTTACGTACTTGGCACCCATTCACTTGCATTGTATGTACCAAAAGAGATGAGAAATTCTTCTAAAAATATTCATTTTTGTCTGCTGGAGAAATAAAGTCATACACATCTGGGATGGCATGAGGGTGAGTAACTTTTTGGGTGAACTATACCTTTAAGGTTATGCATTAATCTTATCAAAGTATATCAATATCAAAGTAAAGTATAAGCTCTATAAAGAAATGTTCTGACCATTGAAGTGTTGCTGGAGGCCGTGTTGCATGGATGTGAGCTTTTTAACACAGAGCTGATTGACTGTTTCATATTTCTTGATGAGGTCAGTCAGAGATGAACCCAGACCAGCCAGTTCCTCAGATGGGTGTTTTCTGCAAAGTGTGTTCAGACTCTCCCTGGCCGAGTCGATACTTATCTGCTGGTTCTGGAGTTCTTTCTGGATCTCCTAAAAACATAGAAAAAAAAATGTAGTCAGTAGATGGGGTGGTGACATAAGGAAATGACTCGGGTCGCCAACACATAAGTGATTCCACACAACACCACCCCACATATCGCATATAATTGTTTTGTTTAAAGGGGTAGTTCACTCAAAAATGAAAAATCTCTCATCATTTACTCACCCTTCTTTCTTCAGCAGAACACAAACAAATATTTTTAGAAGAGTATCTCAACTCTGTAGGTCCATACAATGAAAGTGGATGGTGACCAGCACTTTAAAGCTCCAAAAAGCAGACAGTCCGAGTGAATGTAATCAATATGACTCTAGTGGTTAAATGCTAAATGAATGTCTTCAAGTATTGTTTGCTTCCAGTTGCTTTCCAATGCGTGTTCTTGAGAGGACCAATCTCGCATGATGTATGTGCATTGGCATGTTGGAGCTTTAAAGTGCTGATCACCATCCACTTGCATTGTGGACCCACAGATCTGAGATATTCTTATTGTGTTCTGCTGAAGAAAGAAAGTCATACACATCTGGGATGGCATGAGGGTGTGTAAATTATGAGAGAATTTTCATTTTTGGGTGAACTATCCCTTTAAAGGGGCTATATTCTACACTTTGTAGCGTTCTATTAATTTCTTCCCTTCTCGTCCACTTATAATGTTAGTCATGTTTTATTGCAATAAATACAGTCATAATTTTGTTTTGCATGGATGTTTTTTAACTCTCTGAGCCTTAAGCCCAAAGTATACTTTATTAGATGTGAACACTAAGTGTCTGCGTACAGGACACATGATGCAAATTTCGTCATCAGCAGAGTGCTCGAGGACTAAACTGCCCAACTTTTAAAAACGTGCTAACTCTGCATCTGGAGTAACTTGCACTAATAAATGGGTCCACAAGGTGGCAACACTCACAGTTGAGCCATTGCCATCACGAAGAAGCACTAGAAGAAGATGCAATTGCCACAAAACAACACAAGATATAGGTAGAAACAACAGCAACAACAGTGGATATGCATGTTAACAGCACGTGTGAGGAGGTCAGGAGATACCTGCATTTGTTTAACTCGCGTTTCTTTATGGGTCTAAACTCCAGAAGAGATATAGTCCGGTATCTTATAGCAGTCATGGCACCCATGCACCAACCGCCTGTGTAGGCGCGCACAGCAAAACCAGCATTCAATTGTGCACAGATGCTAAGCGTTTGCATCAAAACCAAAGTATACTTTGGGCTTTAAAATTTAACAAGCTGCATTATTTGCTGCGGTACCTTTAAGGCAACTATAAGTAAATGAGCTCTGTTATGATTAGCTAACCTTTGTGTACCAGTGTAGCTCACATTGTCAATCATAAGGTAGGCAAAGTTGCTGAATACTGAAAAATAGGCATTGATAAGTAAATGTGGGTGGCCATATGTTAATTGTTGTGACATCATAACCATGACAGTTTACATTTACATTTACGCATTTGGCAGAAGCTTTTATTCAAAGTGACTTACAGTGCAATTATTACAGGGACAATCCCCCCGGAGCAACCGGGAGTTAAGTGCCTTGCTCAAGAACACAATGGTGGTGGCTGTGGGGATTAAACCAGCAACCTTCTGATTACCAGTTTAATGCTTTAGCCCACTACGCCACCACCTTTTGACAATGACCAATGTTTTCAGCTAAGTATCCATAAATGTCCTGGGGGGTCTGGGCAGGGAGCTTTGCATTGTGAAAGTATTGTGTTAAAATACTGTATGTGTATATAGTAGTGATAGACCAATATATCGGCCAGGCCAATTAATTGGACAATATTTGGCCATATTGCAATTATTCGCCAATAACTGTGTTTGCTCGGCCGATTAACAGTAACTAAAATGAACTTTTCCTTGTGTCAGTTCCAAAATCTACCAATAGATTTGTCACGTTAAATTGTATTATGTATTGGTCGACCACCAGTACAGCACATTGAACTCCTTTTTTAAAAGAGCTTAAAACTAAAGACACCACACTCTCTAAGATCTACCAATACCTTCAGTCTGCAGATCTCTTCTGGAGCTGTTCCACAGGGCAAATCCAGCAAAGATCTCTCCATGTTCTTAAACCACTCAGACATATGAGAAAGAAAGTCCTCGAGCTGTTTCTTCTGAGAGCAGAAATCTTGAAGGTTGTTCTTGGCTTGATCACACAACTCATTGATGTTACTAATCTTCCTTCTGAGGTCTGTCTCCATGACCTGGAACAAATCCAAAAGTTTGCTGATGGTACACAGATTACGCAACCAATTGACAAATCAATGAGCTGGATTATAAATGGAAGATGGCTAACATCTCTGGTTTTAAATAAATCAGAAAAGGCTCAGCCTTACCTGCAGTTTAGCTGGGGCGTCCTGGCCACCACCAAGTTGCTTAAGCTCTGATACTTTCTCTTGTAGGGCATCTATCCTCTTTTCTTTCACCCCAACATCCACCTACACAGAAAAAAAAATTAAACATGATAACATGAAGATACTAAAATGATAGGTTTCAGGTCACCATCTGAATGGTCCAAAATATAGGCTTTGTTTTTGTTTTTTAATTCTTAAATCTTTCTTTTGATTTTAAGATGAAATATGACATTTTCTTGACATTTTAGATTCCATTAGATTCACTCATTAAGACCCATTAAGTTTAGAACATGCCTTGATTTCAGAGAGTTTGTTTTCTGTTTTTTGGCTGTCCATGAAGTTACTGAGTCCATCTGTAAGGTCTACAATGGAGCTGTTGGACCAGCTTTCAATCTCGGTGCTGATTTCATAGATGTCTTTCCACAAAGAAGAGCTCCGCTGGAGACTTTCCAGATTGTCCTCGATTTTCTCTGACACCTGTGTATTGATAGGAAACATACTGGCTGTTAGTTTGTGATAATATGAGATTCGATGTTATGATTTGGGGTGGCTGTGGCTCAGGTGGTAGAGCGGTTTGGCCCCTAATCGCAGGGTTGGCGGTTCGATGACTCCACATGCCAAAGTGTCCTTGGGCAAGACACTGAACCCCAAATTGCTCCTAATGGCAGGCTAGCACCTTACATGGCAGCTCTGCAGCCATTGGTGTGTGAGTGTGAATGGGTGTGTGTGTGAATGGGTGAATGGGACACAGTGTATAGCGCATTGGTAACCTCTAAGGTTAAAAAAGGCGCTATATAATTGCAGACCATTTACCATGATTTGAGTCTTAATAATTGTCCTTCTGACAAACTCACATCCAGCCAATGGTCCACGATGGCATCCATTTCTGTTTTCACATTCTGGGTGTCACAATCAGGGATCTTGTTTAATTCACTTAGAAGCTTCTTGCCCTTGTTAGAGAATTGCTCGAGCACATCCTGTTTACCGGTCAACTCGGCTTTAACAGCTTCTTGCTACAGAAAGGAAGAATATCATAACTACATCAGATCTCATGGGTAAGATTTTAGGGATGTTACAGAGCAAAATCAAGTGGAATTATTTGAAACGTATGTACTGTAAAGAGACTTCCAAAATGGAGTGACCAAATATATTAATCATTATTGACTTAATTTTTGCTGGGTAGACATGTTGTGTTCTCCCCAATGGCGGTCAGTATTTACCTTTAACAGGGATCTGCAGGTGTCCTCTTGGTCTTTTAGGACAGCTTTAATGTCCGCTATAGCTTCAGCACTCTCCAATATTGAGATTATTGAAGACTTCAGACTCTGATAGTCTTTCATGAGATCTACCAAAACACAGCTCTGCTCTTGTCTAGAACAAAATCATACAATATTGTCAGCTCCACATTAAAAACAGATTTTAAGATTTCACAAGCATATTTTACAACTAACCCTTACCCTAAAGATGGAAAATAATAATGATAAAATAGCTAAATCTATGCTACATACTGTATGCTCAAACATTGGTTTTCTAATGTTTCAGACTAAGTAAAATCTCAATGCTTTATTATATAAAATGTAATTTCATTCAAAAAGTTTACTTGCAAATATATTCAATTTGCAAATAGATCAGATACTATCAATAAAATGTTTTTTTTTTTAAATTTACGTTTATTATTTTTGGTATATTAAATATTTCATGTTAGTATTTAAAATTGTTATAAACATTTTTTATACTATTTTAATGACTGTTTAATATTTCTAATTTAAATAGTATTTAATATTGAAATATTGTTATGTATTTTACAGTTAAGTGGTGTACCACAAGGGGGCACTACCACCAATTAAGATACAATATGTGAGAACAATTTCTTCACTCTTTACTTTTTAATTTACTATCACTCTTTAGATTTCTTAATGTTTTTCCAACAGCTTGTTCCTTGTGGCCCACCTTTCAGTGATCAGTCTTTCGGTGTCTTCCCAGGTGGTTTGAAGCAGGTTAATCTCTCTCAATACTTCACCACCCTGCTCTTCATCTCTCTGTGCCAGATGCTGACCTTTATCTCTGAGCCACTGTTCTTCATGCTGATGGGACTGGAGCTCATCCTCCAACTGATTGAAAAATCGAAGTCTAAAAACATAAAAAAGAAGACATCTGATCAAGTATGATATAGACAAATTTGGAAACCATGAACAATAATACTTTTTTTTTACTATGGTTTTAGTTTTCATGTATTATTACTAAGGTTTTACCACAAATATCAAGGTTTAATTATGGTTACTGTAGTAAAACCATGGTTAATTTTGTTAAGGGATGCATAAAGCTAATTGCGAGAGAATGCAAAAGGTATTGCTAGTTAATGCAAAACTAATTGCAAGGGAACACAACCTATTGTGAGGAAATGCAAAACTATTTCAGAAAATACATTTCCTCCCTGTTTGTGATACTTAATGAGGCTCCTTGCTATCCTGAGTGAAATAAGTCAACCCGGAAGTCTCTACGATTTTCTGGTGCAGAGATATGTGATTTGCTACTTGGTTGCTAGGGTAACCCCATTTGGTTGCTAGGCAGATACCAAGGTGATACTTAACAAGGCTTCTTGCTATCCTGAGTGAAATAAGTCAACCTGGAAGTCTCTACGATGTTCTGGTGCAGAGATAAGTTGATTAATGGCAATCGGGAGTGATTTCAAAAAGGGTTTTTATGGACGATGATTATTTTTGTATTTCCGTTTGGTGGCACTAGTGGCACAAAATACACACTTTGGCTTTAAAGCAATATTCCAGGTTCGATATACAGCATTTGTGGCATCGTGTCAATAACCACAAATAATAATTTTGACTCATCCTTCCTTTTCAAGGCTATAATTTTGAAATAGTGAGTATTTTAATGTTTACAGATTGGCCTCATTCACTTCCATAAGTCATTTTTGTGGTAATCAATACTATGCTAAAAATGTTGATTAAGCTAAACTTGCATTGCACCCGGAATATTCCTTTAAGTTGTTCTTTTCATCAGGGAACATATTGGAATACCAGTATAATCCATACCTCTGCTGTAGAGTAAGAACATTGGGCTCTTTCAAGCCCTGTCGATTAGCCTTCTCCTCAATGTCCTCCATCGTTTTAAGCAGCTGCTCTTTGCGCTGTCTGAACAAGCTCCAGAGAGCACCCAAAGCTTCTGCTTCGCTCTGCTTCGAGCCCAGCAAGCTCCTCACGGCGTCGAGCTCCACACTCAACGAGTCAGCCAACGAGCGGTACGAGGCGCGACCCTCCTTGCCATTGATCAGGTGGAGGTGAGCTTTACAGAGACTGCCGTCCAGGTTCATGCAGAGTGTTTCGAGGCGACTGATATCAGGAACGATGGCATCGAGATCTCTCTGCAGCTCATCCACCCGTCTCTTGTCCCAGCTCCCAGCGCTCTCCACGGTCTGTCTGAGACCTTGAAGAACACCAGCTGCCACACTGTGGGTGTGAAGGAAGGCCTCAAGCTTTTCCAGGCTCTCACCACGTAGTTCAACCAGCTGATGGGCCTCCAGGTATGGCTGCAAGGAGCTCTCCCACCTTCCCTGAAGCTGCTGGACCTCAGCGGGCTCACAAATGTCACATAAGGCCTTAGTTTGCTGCTGAAAACTTTGTTTTACAATGCTTTGCTTTTGCAGTGCATCTCTCCAATCCTGCCATGAATGAAAAGAGGCTGATTTTAAAACAGAACTGCTGTGTGCCACAAACACTCTTAAATTAAAGGTTCTCCAATGGTTGGCTAGAAAGGGCTATTGAGTTGAACTATCTGATTCATTGTAGATTTAACTCTTCTTGGTTTTCTGGGTACATTGCAGGTATACTTGAAGTTCTTTGTGGAACTTAAGGGTACACCTTTATACTGTAGATCCAGTAGATAAAAAACAGCTGTGATCTTGCCTCACTTGAGTCACTACGTTAAGCCTATATCAGGCTTGCTTCATCCAAAAATTGGCTATCCATTATTGGACGGTTTTGTGATGGAACATACCTTGGCATCATTGGTGGAAGGCTTCAAGTCAGTGATGTCAACATGAGAAGACGAGCGTAAAGAGGAAAGGAAAGATTCACCCCATTTGAAGAAATTCTGTAGGCCCTGATCAAACTCTTCCACCTGAGTTAGATGATTCTGAAGCACCAGGACTCTGTAACAATGAGAAATGTATTCATTTAAGCTAAGCTCTATGCTTCATTTAAGACTTACTGTGTATTACAGGATTAGAGATGTTACAGTAAAGAAATTGTGCTGCACGTCACTGACCTGTGAGGTATGGCTGTGGTGTGACAGCTCCATCTTTTCTCAAGCTGCTCAATGTCTTCTTTGAGGGTTTTCACATGTTCATCTGATGCAGTTGTGTAAAGGGTTGGCGTTTGGGCTATCAGCCTGTCATAAACTGATTCCAGCGACTGAAGTTCACTCTGTAGATGCTACAAAAAGAGCAAAATCATTAAAGCTCAGAATTTTGGTACATATTTGAGTAAGAAAACAATAGAAAATCTCACATTGAATTTGGGTTCCCACATTTTTTGACCAATGAATATTCATGATTATATTGGTCATTTGTGGAAAAAACGTATTCAAATGCAGGAGATTTGCGAATTAAACATTCAGATCAATTTGTGAACCAATTGGACTGATTCATAAAAACAAAATGAATCAAAAAGAATGTTCCATTCACAAATCAGACATCGTTAGTGGATTACTGGATAAGGATTTTATAAAAACCATTCAAATGCAGTAGATTCGCTAATGAAGCATTCAGATTTATTTGTGAATCAGTTCCACTGATTCACTCAAATAAATTAGTCAAAAAGAATGATTCACTCACAAATCAAACATTGTTTGTAGATTCATGGATAAGGATTTCATAAAAATCATTCAAATGCAGCAGATTCACTAATAACACATTCAGATCGATTAAAAAAATGAGTCAAAAAGAATGATTCACTAACAAATCAAACATCGTTTGTGGATTACTGGATAAGGATTTTATAAAAACTATTCAAATGCAATAGATTCGTGCTGATTTGTGAATCAGTTCCACTGATTCTTAAAAAAACAAATATTTACACGTAGAGACATCGCTTTGCCTTGCGAGCAAGATTTACCTTACCAAAGACCAATATTTACCCAATGAAATATTTTGTGCAGACCCTAAAGAATGTATATTCATTATAGAAATTTCAATGACTTTTATATGCCTGCAAAGAACAATTTGAAACACCATTTCCAGCAATTTCAATGATTTCCACGATTGTGGGAACCCTGTTATTTACTTTCAATTCCAGCAGTTCTCCATTAAGCTTTAGTTTGTCGACAGGGAGGAACTGAGTATCAGAGCTGGATACAGATTCACACCGCTCCAGGCAAAACTGCAGGGCAGATCGATCCTTTTCGTATCTAAAAAAAAAATTATTTGAGAAAAGAGATTTTATTCAAAATCTACATTTATGAATAAATAGAAGGATTTGACAGATTAAGTGCTCAAACAGTGCAAATAATCATACTTCTGCCAAAGCGACAGAAGGCTCTCCATTTGGCTCTGTTTCACTTTGGCCTGTTTTAAACACTGTTCACAAGTTTGTTGAAGGGCCGCCACTGCTTTCTCTGCTTTCTCTCTCTCACTGAGCCGGCGGGATCCAGCACACAGAGACAGCAGGGTGGCCTTGAGCTTCTCCAGGGACTGGAACACATCCTGAAAACCCAAACAATCACATAATCAGTCTGAATTTATGGAATTAAATGAGCAGTGTTCTCAGTGCACATGTTCTGCAATTGCAGGCATCATACCATATGACACTGCAGAGATTTGTATGTCTCAGCTGAAGACACACAGGAAGTGACAGGGCTGTCTAGTTTCCTCTGGATGTCTTTAACCTCTAATTGGACCTTTGAAGAACACAGAAAGTCGTTAGACACAACGCAAAATATAAAAGTTAATTTTCTCACAGTTTCTAAAAGATGAAGTGTGCAATTTCAGCACCAAGCACAAGAAGAGAAATTCTTTCAAAACATTGCAGGAAAAACACATTTCACCTTTAATACCCCTTTTAACTGCAATAAAGCCCAATTTAAAGTATACCTGTTGAAGATTGGCATCAAACTTCATCTGGTGGGAGGAGCTTTCTTCCAACTGTTCATTCAGATGTTCCACACTCTCCTTAAGCTCCTCCCAGCACCTGCCGATCTGAGTCAGGCGAGCTTTGATTCTTGCAGACTCGCCAGAGGACACAAACCGGATCAGTCCTTGAGACTTCTCCTCCAGATGGGAAAGGACCTCTGCTCTCTCCTGAAGACCATCTCTAATCATCTGAACACCATTAATATGAGGGATGAAAACACTGCAATGCCAGTGGCACTTTATAGGAATTGAATTATTATTATTTTCCTCTAATGTTATGTATATGAATAAGGGTGAAACTGCACCTTTATGCTACAGATCTGCTGGTCCAGAGGTGTGCTGGAGCATTTCAAATCATCCAGTTCTCTTTCTCTCTCTGTTATCCATGTGGAAAATGCTTCAAACTCACTCCCGAACGAGTCCCACTGATGTTTCATCCCCTCTAATGTCTTCACACTGAAAGATCAGGCAGTTATCAAAACATGGCATTGCGTGTTCATTACAGTTTTCATTCAGATTACATTTAATGCATCAGTCTTAATAGTCTTGATGTAAAATGTATAATATAGCCTAGTATATTACTCTCTCTTGAGGCCAGCCTCAACTTTGTCCACTTGTTCACTCAGAGCTCGGGCTTGATCCGGCAGGAGACACTGATTTTTGGGGCCCAGCTGGATCTCTGCAGCCCTCTTCAGAAATGTGTTCACCTGTTTAGACTCTGTTTCACACTGTTTTACAAGTTCCTACAGGAAACACAGCAAGAGGTGAATTAAAAAATGAAATAATGAGAACATAAAAATGTCATGACAAATGTGTGGGAGTTACAGTGATTTTATCACATTTAAGAGGTAGTTCTTTTACAGCAGTTTCTGGTTGCGGAAGTAAAAATCCCATAATTTTTTCCCATAGACAAATTGATTTTCAACGATAAATTATGAACCTTTAAAGGCAGACCAACCATTAGCTCCAAGGTTGTTCATCAATGGTATATGTTTCTGTTAATGCTATCCGCCTGCGTTATTTCAAATTCATGTTAAAAAAAGATCAGTCTGGAGATTATTTTGAGCCATTGTTTAGGAAAATCAGATAAAGTTTGAAGGAATAGTAGCGAAAACGTCATTATCCAATATGGCGGCCACTGTAATGTGCAGAGTTTTAGAGTTAGGGGCCCATACGCACAACAATTTGCACAAAAGCAATTGAATTTTTGAACAAGTGGTAGTGCAAATTTGGTATGGGGGCTATTTATGGGGCGGCTGTGGCTCAGGTGGTAGAGCGGGTTTGTCCACTAATCACAGGGTTGGTAGTTAAGATTCCCGGCACACACGACTCCACATGCCGAAGTGTCCTTGGGCAAGACACTGAACCCCAATTGCTCCCAATGGCAGGCTAGCGCCTTGCATGGCAGCTCTACCGCCATTGGTGTATGAGTCACGGTGTAAAGCGCTTTGAAAACCACTAAGGTTAATTTACCATTTAACACCATGATCATAAGCATTTAAGACTTGTTGTTCT
This sequence comes from Moxostoma hubbsi, assembly GCA_032164185.1. Lineage (NCBI taxonomy): Eukaryota > Metazoa > Chordata > Actinopteri > Cypriniformes > Catostomidae > Moxostoma > Moxostoma hubbsi. Next base: position 3,282,443 of record JAVLUX010000023.1, read on the forward strand.
GATTTAAGACCCTTTTAATGCCTTGATTTGTGAAAGGGCATTTTAAGACTTATTTTAGACCTGCAGAAACACTGTATAATCAATAACCCAAAATCAATAGTGTTATATATTATTTCCATTATTTTTTATTTAATTTCATCATTCGCAATGCTTCATGGGATTGTAGTTCATGCCCTTGTGAAAGACGCAAGTACACACTCTTGTACCTTTTGTTTTTTGTCTGATATTTTTTTATACTTTTTTGCCTCAAAACAAAGTTTGTAATGCTGTGATTCACATCAGAGCTGGTTGCTTTGGTTCATAGTTCACAACTCTTTTAATGGAGGATTTTCAGAAGCCAGAGATTTCAAATTCAAACAGATTTCAAATCCAGAGCTTTCCGTTTTAAGCATGTCTTCTTTAAGCTCATCTTTAATTAAAAGATGATTGATTTGACTCAGCCCATGGAGATAAAGTGTTGTTCTCACCTTGGTCTGCTCCAGCTCTGTGGTTAGACTCTCTGGACTGCTGAAGATCATCTCTTGCTCTGTGAATGATCGCACTTTACCCACAAACTCCCTAGCTGCTGCCTGTTGACCGTCAAACTCCTGCCAAGCAGCTAAAGTCACCTGACAACACATGGAGCCATTTACCACAGAGATGAGAAAAAGAGACAGAACAGTTAGTTAGTAAGGAAAATCTCTGTTTGTTTGCAGATGTTTGTTGTTTAGTTATCTAATTCAATGTCATTCATACATTTTAAGATTGACTCAAGCGTTCAAATATTTTTTGGGGCCACTTGATTGTTTACAGGTTATACCATATTGTCTTTTCTAACCTCCAGGTTCTGCTCCTGTGATTCAATGCTTTGATCCATTTCGTTCAGGGTGGTTTCGAGTTTCTCCAGATCTTCCAGTAAGCTCTCCTCCAGACCTTCCTCTATCTGCAGCTGCTTTCCTCGGGTTATCTGCTCTTGCGTTTCCTTCCTCTTCAACCGCAGACGCTTCTGTTGTTGCTTCACAGGAAAGCACATTGAATTGCACTGAGCAATTTTACAAGAAATCGATAGATTCAAATGTGATATTTGGCATTGAATAACAGGATTGCTACCTGATGTAGCAGCAGCAGCTGTTGTGCTTCTCTCACAGACTCCGAGTCCAGAATCGTACTGATGTTGGTCTGCAGTTCCTGTTGACCCCGAGTCAACTCCTCCAGTGCGGTCTTCATCTCCTCTCTGAACTGAACGCAGTCGCCCACAGCCAGGATCAGTTTCTCTGACTACATCGTCACAACGCACACACACACACACACACACACACACACACACACACACACACACAATTTCTAATTAATTAATACTTTAATCAAAGAAAGCACTTGTTTTGGTGTCACTAATGCCAATGTCTGCACTAATTTGTTTGAATATGCTGTTCTCAGTTGCCTCTTGTCATCGTTTACTAAAGTGCGGTACTAAACCCATTTTTGGTGGAGAAAAACGCTGTTCCGGTGTGGATGAGATATGTAAACATAGCGATAACAATACAAATTTGGCTTTTAATGTTACGGGCTACCAGGTGCTGTATTTTTACTGAGGCAGTAAACCACTTCAAATATTAGCTTTTCATTTAAAGTTTATACAATCATCATATCTCACCTCAGAAAGGGACATGAGGAGACCCTTAAAGTCATTGGAGAGTTTGCTGAGGGCGGCTCCCTGTCGCTGGGCGTCACTCTCTGAACAAACCTCAATCAGAGCTGCCAAATGAGTCTTCAACCAGCTTAGATTCCCATCCTGAAGTTCGGCATCATTTCTCAGGCTCTGTCAAATCATAAAAGGACAATCAGTTAACATCTCACATCATCTGTCATATTAAAAATCTTCTGTTTTGTCTTTACTTCTCACCTTAATGGTCGATTTGACCTGGCCAAACTTGCTGGGGTCTCCAGCTCTGCTTCGTAGAAGTCCGAGTTCACTTTCCTTTGATGTAACCCAGGAAGACAGTTCAGAAAATCTGAAACACAAAGAAAAAAGGAATTTGATATTGTTCTGCAGAGATTTAACCTACAACACACAGCACCAGGGAGAAGTTTAACACTAGTTCACCTAGTGTTAAACTCCTTCCATTTGTCAGGGTTCTGCATGAGTTTGTGATGTGTGCTCTCAATCTCCTCTTTGACGTCAGCAAACGCTGTTTTGAAGTTTTCCAGAGTCTGACGGGTCTGTTTGCTCTCCGGAAGCTTCAGACAGAGTTCCTCCATCTGCTGCAATCTCTTCTCACAAAGAGCCTGCGGACTCTTTTCCTTAAAAAACATCTGCATAAAAATAGTCATTATGAGCCAATTATTGTAATTTCATAGGGTTTATAGTATATTAGAGTAGGTTTAATGGCTGTGAGTCTCACCCTGTGCTCTTTGATTAATCTCTCACTTCCCATGCTGGGCAGACTGCGGTTCTCTCGAGCCAGTTCAGACTGGCACTCCTGCAGTAATGTCATCAGATGATTCTTCTCCAGTTCCACCTGCAGATGAAGCAGGTGATAGGGAATCTCTGTCTGCACCTCCTGCAGAAAACAGGGGGCGTTATTCTAAATTATGGTCAGTTCTCAATACTTTCTCACCTCAACCAGGTCTGTGCTCACATAGAGGATCCCTCTTTTGATTAGACAGTTGAAAAACACCCATCCCCATTTGAAAACGCCCACTGATTGGAAAACCCAAATTTTTCTTCCATTATTCTGGAAGTTACATGCTGTATGTGGGTGAACACAACATACCGTGCAGCTGGGTTCAACAACAGTATCGACTTCCAAAATGGTCAGAAATCTAGGAGTAACCATCGATAACAAGCTAAATTTCACAGACCACATCTCAAAGACTGCAAGACCATGTAGATTTACCCTCTACAATATCAGGAAAATAAGACCTTTCCTCTGTGAACATGCCACACAACTGCTTGTTCAGTCACTTGTCAACTCTAGACTGGACTACTGTAATGCTCTCATTGCAGGCCTTCCTGCATGTGCAATTAGACCTCTGCAAATGATCCAGAATGCAGCAGCACGTCTGGTCTTTAATGAACCAAAGAGAGCACATGTTACACCACTCTGTCTCTCTCCACTGGCTTCCGGTTGATGCACGTATTAAATTCAAGACTCTGATGCTGGGATTCAAAACAGTCATTGGATCTGCTCCAACATACTTAAAATCATTTATGCAGATCTACACTCCCGCCAGAAGCCTGCGGTTGGCTAAGGAACACAAAGAGGCACCAAAACACTGTCCCGGACTCTCAGTTTCATCATACCACGTTGGTGGAATGACCTTCCCAACTCAATCTGTGAAGCTGACTCACTCTCTATCTTCAAAAAATGGCTAAAAATACATCTTTTCCAAGAGCACTTAACCAGTCACTAAGAAAGAAAAAGAAGAAAAAAAAAAAATTCTTGTTGGACTTAAATCTGTTTTGAATGTTATTCTGATGCTAGTAAAACTTTGTAATATGGCACTTTTCATACAAATGTCTCCTTAAGATGATTCGGTTATGTTTTAAGTCGTTTTGGATAAAAGCGTCTGCCAAATGAATAAATGTAAATGTAAATGTTTCATCAACTTTGGTCACTTTTAGTAAGCACTGTGCACTTCTAGAAAGTAGAAAGTCTCGTTAAAATATTTTTCACATTCTCTGTAGTTTTTTTAATTTGTCTACTACCAATGTGCAACAGTGTAGGTACATGCATCCAGGGCTGGACTGGGAAGAGAAAAAAAAGTTGTTGAGTGGTTTCACTGTCCTTTTCTACATATCGCACCGTTGTTTTGTGGTCCGTTCTGCATAACACAGCGGATCATTTTTGCTTGTCGCGGCCCATTCGTTTCCCCGCACGTTTCACGCCCAACCTACCAGCCCACTCCGTTCTCCCGATGACCAGTCCGTCCGCCCCTGATCGGCCCCAAAGTGCGTCGGTCCACCGGGAAAATGTCCGGTATGCCAGATTACCAATCCAGCCCTGCATGCATCATAGGAGATGATTTATGTCATGTTTTGTGAAAATCATGAAAATTCCCACAACAGTGTCATTTCCAGCACATCTCAAATTCTGCATTGTGTTTAATATAATTCTGTAGTTAAATGACGCTGATGGGAAGAACATTTTAATGTTTTTGAAATAAAATGTCCCACTCCATCTTGCTAAAGATAATACAAATAATGTGTTCACAAGTGACATTTTACTTAAATTGTCTTTTCATTCTTCATCACTTGGAACATATTTCATCTCAAGTATGTTCTTTAGTGACACTTTTGTCCACTTGATTATCAAGAACACTTACTTGTGATAAAGCTTTATTTGGGGCAAAATTGTTTGGTGTGGTGGAAATATATATGTCTGTCCCAAAAATATGACTATATAAATAATTTTTACACAATAAATATTTAAATTGTTTAAATGACACTGTTTTTTACTCTTTGTTTAGATTATCATGGTTTTAAAAATGTAATCATTTGTATTTTTATGATTGATTTTCATATTTTAACATTAAAGGTTTTTGTCTGGGACAAGGCTAAATCAGTCAGATATATACATAAAGGACATTTTAAAGAATACCAAAAATAAATAATGAGGGCATGGTAAAAAATAACATATTTTTTTTCAATAAAACCCTCATTTATGAAAAAAAGCATAAATAGAAATAAATTTGTACATTTTAAGAACAATCAAACACTGGGGCATGAAAATGCCTGAAGAAACACCCATACATAAAATCAATTGGATCAATTTACATTGATAAATGGATAAATATCCATTCGAGATTAAATGTTCACTGTATGCTGAAAACATACTGAAACTTTCAAAAGTCAAAACGTCCTCCCCCAGTCCAAAAAGAGAATTTATTGATATTAAGCTTCAAAAACGACTCATTCTGAAATTCTTGGATTTTGGACGTAAAAATAATCATTTATGACAACATTTTTAAACAAAAGGGATCCTTTAATAAATGTCATTGCTTTTATTGTGCACAATTCAACAGTTCAACATATCAATGCCTAAAATGCACACTCAATCCAGAAGCCAAAGAAATAATGGATAAAATCCAACCCTACGCTAGTTTTACTCAGAAATACGTCACACTACACAAGTTAAATGAGCTGTCGTTTCATATTGTCTTTAAGTTTGACTTCATATACAAAAATAATTCCAGACAATAGTCCACTAGTAGTCTGAGGTCCAACATTAAAGCAATTCTTTTGAGATGAAAGAGAGAATGTTGAGATTAATGGATGTGCTGGGAAAATGGAAGAGCTTTCTAACCTTCCACTGTTTGTGTAGTTTCCTGACTGTTTCCTGTAGATTCTGATGATCTTGTTCTGGCAGAATATCTGTGAGTTCATCGCAGGCTTTGAGGAACACATTCAGAACTCTCTGATCCAGCTGGCCGAAGAACTCCTGCAGGAACATCAATGAAAAACGTATGAAATCATGTCAGATTTAACTCATTTCCTTCTGGAGACCACTTGAGGTTTAAACTCTTCTGTCGACATATTTGCTCTGCACATGAATAGACTGCTGGGTTCATTTCTCACCGTGTGCTTTTTCAAAAGCTCCTCTGGGTTTCCGCTCTCAGTCATGGAGCTGCGAGCTATTTTCAGAACCTTCTCCAGCTCTACTCGAGACTCCTCAAAACTCTTCATCAGGCTGCTGTTCGCCTCAACATGTCTTTTCCACTCCGTGGTTTCCTTAACCATGGCCTTTATAAACCGAAACAAACAACAATGCACATGTAGTGAGAGAAATCCCTATTAAGATCATTGTGACAGTTTACAAGCTCTCTCGTTGAAGGAGGAAGCGGGAGTCGGATAAACAGTCTTTATGTCCCAAACTTTCTTAGTCACTACTGGCTTTTCAGCCGAACATTCAACACACACACAGTCCGCTTGTGTGTCACTCTCTCTCTCCCCTCCAGTGGTCTGGACTGCCCTTTTATCCCTCTCAGCTCTCAATGCAATCACAAATATCTGTTAGAGATCATTTCCCACAGGTGTCAATCCTTACCGTTCTTCCTCTCGTGGCCTCGCTCTCCACAGATGTCGCTCGCACAATCACCACAATCACTTTATTATCTCAACTGTATTTCCTAGAGAGCCAATTGCGACCTCCTGCTTCTCAGACTTTGCTTCAGAGAAAAAGACCTCGGTAATCTCACATGCATCTCCTCTAGATTTCCAGAAGAGATCTCAACAATGACTGAGGGGTCTTGGTTGCTCAGCATGTAAATATGCTGACTACCCCACCTGGAGTCACAAGTTTGAATTCAAGTGACTCCAGTCTGGCTTCCTAAGCAACCAATTGGCCCGGTTGCTAGGGAGGGTAGAGTCACGTTGGGTTAACCTCCTTGTGGAAGCTATAATGTGGTTCTTGCTCTCGGTGGGGCACATGGTGAGTTGTGCATGGATGCCGCGGAGAATAGCGTGAAGCCTCCACACACACTAGGTCTCCGTGGTAACGCGCTCAACAAGCCATGTGATAAGATGCGCAGATTGACTGTCTCAGACAAGGCGGCAACTGAGATTCGTCCTCCACCACCAAGACTGAAAGGAGTCACTACGCCACCACGAGGACTTAGAGCACATTGGGAATTGGGCATTAAAAATTGGGGAGAAAATCCCCCAAAATCTGAAACACAGTTCCTACCTGTGACGAAGCCTGAAGCTCAGAGATTCTTCTCTCCAGCAGTGATGTGTCCAGGTGTTTGAGGGTCTTGCTGATGTCCAAAGATTTCAAAATGGCCTGATGGTTTTTATCAATCACTGAAAGACACTTTTTACAGCTCTGCTGATATGTCACCAGCTCCTGTTTAAACATACATAGAAATTCATAGTAATGGCATTTAAAAAATACTAAAGGCTTATTCACATCAAGTCTGATGCCTTCAAATGAAAAGACAAAATCATTCTTGTGTGACAGAGTTCAAAGAGATGCATTGTTTCATTTTAAAATGAATGAAATGAAATATAATGGTTGAGATGGGGAGGGCCTCTTATACATCTTTTTAATATGATTGGCAGGCCATGATGAAACCAAACTTATGTTTGAAACTTAATTAAGTACTGATTATTTCAAAGTCAGCAAAGTGAAATAAGTGAAATATCAATACCATAACCTCAGTCACCTGACACTTTTGCTTGAAGTCTCTTGAAGCCTCAGAGTCCCGTGAGGAAGTGATGCGGCTCGCCTTCTCTAGGGACTGGTAAAACCCAGTGATATGTTTCTCCATCTCCTCAAGAGGCGGCAGCATAGCTTGAGAATCTCTCAGCAGAGGCAGAGCTCTCTCCCGTATCTGAACAAGACAGCAGACGTCATGAGGTCATGAAGGTGAGACAGTGATAAACAGGGGGGAAACTGATTAAGCAGCTCATGAGGAAAGCACAGAATCAGGCACCTTGCTGAGCTCATCTTTAATGGTTGCCATGTTAGCCAGCATCTGTGCCATCTCCTCCTCGGGGAAGTCTTTGGTCAGCTGCTGTGCGTTACGTGTCACTGTCTTATACGCAGCCTCCATGGACGGCACTTTGTGCTTTGTGTCCTGAGCATATTAAGTTGCCATTTATATATGTATATATATACACAGTATATACATGTATATATAGATATATAATATTAAAATTAACAAAAATGTTTGACAGAATAATGCCACAATTGACCAATCAGAATCGAGTATTCCAGAGAGATGTGTAATTACCACTGTGATCTTTGATTACCTCAATATCTTGTAGATATGTCCTTATGTTTAGGAAAGACACCTGGACTGGAGTGTTCATCCTTTTGTTGGCCGTGTCAATAAATGTTTTTAAAGCATCAATTCCATCTTCATAATCTTTCCTCAGTTTGTCCACTTCATCTGCTCTTGCATACTAAGAAAAACATTGACAAAATCAGCATAATCCGATGACCACCCACATTTACATAGCAATGACTATTTAGCAACTGAACATCATAACAGATATTTTTAGAGAAGTCTTAAAGGTACAGTCACATAAACAGCCTGTTTAATTTTAAAGGGTACCTATTATGCCAAATTCACTTTTACATGTTGAACATAAGTGTGTGTTGGGAGTGTGTGCACACAGCCACCCTATAATGATAAAAATCCACACAGTCCTTTTTTTTTAATCCCCATTAATCATAAGCACTGTCTCAGAACAGGCCCCGCCCACGACTTTTGATGGACACCACTGAAGGACATGTTTGTATGTGTGTTTCATTATAGTGCATAGCGAATTTTGAATGTTGTGTGTGTGTGTGTTGCTCATCCATTGTTGCAAAACTGCTGAAAAACTCTACAACAAATAAATAGATGCATAAAACAGCCATTCAGAAACTTGCTGAAGTTGCTCATTCTCAAAGTTGTCACTTCTGACAGAGTCTCTCCTTCATCAGTATCTGACTCCGGTTCTAACATATAGGGCTGAACACCACTATTTTCGCTGTCAGTCATATTGCTTATGATGTCTAGTTATCAGAAGCAGAGATGTCAAAACTCCGCCCTATTCTGGATATGGGGCGGGGAGCACCAGCTCATTTGCATTTAAAGACACACACACAAAAACAGCTCCTTTGTATTCTAAAAATTGGCATTTTCAACATGGTATAATAAATGATCTGTCAGGTATTTTGAGCTGAAACTTCACAGACACATTCTGGGGGCACCAAAGGTTTAAATTTCATCTTGTGGAACGGGGCATAATAGTTGCCCTTTAAGAGAGTGGGAAAACATTGTTACAACAAAAAAAAAAAAGTGCAACTATTTTTAAATAACATCATAAGGTGACTTCAGAAATAAATAATTAACATGTTAATTATCTCTTACATGCTTGACTTTGATGAACAGCTCTCTCCATCTGCCGTTGAGGAGTAGCAGCTGTTGTTTCAGTTCTCTGGACACAGTCTCATCACATGTTTCAATCAGGAAGTTTCCAGCATCATTCATGTCCATGTGCTGTTGGATCCAGTGAGGAAGATTCCGGAAAAAATCCTGCAGAACAATTTACAATGTTCTATACAATGTAGTTCGGCTGCTGTAAAAAGCTTAACAAGATAGTTCACACAAAAATGAAAATTCTCTCATCATTTACTCACCCTCATGCCATCCCAGATGTGTATGACTTTCTTTCTTTTGCAGAACACAAATTAAGATTTTTAGAAGAACATTTCAGCTGTGTAGGTCCATACAATGCAAGCAAATGGTGACCAGACCTTAATAGCTCCAAAAAAATCACATAAATAAACAAAGTAATCCCTAAATCTCTACTTTCACTTTTACATCTGGATTTAACCACTGGAGTCATATGGATTATTTTTATGTTTGCTTTATGTGATTTATAGAGCTACAAAGGTCTGATCACCATTCACTTGCTTTGTATGGACCTACACAGCTGAGATATTAAGCTGAAGAAAGAAAGTCATATGCATCTGGGATGGCATGAGGGTGAGTAAATGATGAGAGAATTTACTTTTTTGGGTGAACTATCCATTTAAAGCTGAAGTGTGTAACTTTTTCTGTGTTAAATCTCCCATCCAACTGTAATATTAGACAGGAGTGGTGGTGGCATAGTGGGCTAAAGCACATAACATGTAATCGGGAGGTTGCTGGTTCGACCCCCACAGCCACCACCATACTCCAGGTTGCTCCGGGGGATTGTCCTTGTAATAAGTGCACTGTAAGTCGCTTTGGATAAAAGTGTCTGCCAAATGCATAAATGTAAATGTAATATGCAGAGACAAATTCATAGCTTTTCATAGCTTAATTGTCTTGAAAACTGTAAGCACTTTGTCTCTGTAGCGCTATGAAAATCCTCTGTTTGTTTTGAGCGACCAGTCTTTACAAACACAATAACATTGACTCGGCCAATGGGGTGAGTTGGGGCGGGACTATCTCTTTTTCTGACCAACAGCAAACAGAAAGCATATTCAGAAAGCTGTTTTGAAGACAAAATGTATTTTTGCAATTCCATTTGGAGGCCCAAGTGGCACAAAAATGACATACTTCTGCTTTAAACCATCTTAAAGTAGCTAGCTGGTCTCCCATGTTTTTAGAGAGGTTTTGGGCACTTATCGGATGGACAGGCAGGGACACCAGCTAGGGACTGGTTTAAGATTTTTTTCAGTAGGGTTCAAAGTCATGAACTTCACAAACACACCCGTTTGTCGCTCTCTGATTGATTAAGCATCTTCTCGGCGTCCTCCAGCCAGGTCTGCAGGCTGGCCACCATGCTGCTGTACTTCTCCCAGTTACAGATGACTTCCTCCAGCATGCTGCGAACACTGCGGACCTCCACCGACAGGTTCTTCCACTGCGCCGTCACATCGCCCAGAAACTTATTTACCCCTTCGCCCTCTTCAGCTGCAGGTGAAATATAACCCAATTTATTCCAATCACAATCTCAGTGCACAAGACATGCAAATCAATCCCTTACAGTCTGAAAGAATAACATTGGTGATGATTAGAGAATCAGCTAAGCAAATGGACAATATTAAGTGTTAGTAGAGGAGAAATCCTTGTATTTGCGCGCTGTAAACTGCAGTGTCCAAACTGCCACTACATTAAGGTGAAGGCTAGGTACACGAGTTACTCTAAACTCACCTCTCCTGGTGATTTTACTGCCTACAATATGAATTAAACAGTTAAACAATGTTACTGCACCCAACATGCTTCATTATATTTGGGTGAATCTCAAGAAAACAGTCAAGAAACTTCCAGGTCATATTTCACCCCAAAATCCAAAAAGAATTAAGAAATGCATCATAAAAGAAATGCATTAGCCAAAAATATGATCAGATTTTGTGTGTCAAATATAACTTCATTTAAGAAATCATCCGTACATAAAGAAAGCACTTATTCTACAACTGTTATGATGATTTTGGGACATATGACAGAATGAGGCTGTCTGATCTAAAAGCAAAACACAAATTTTGGCAGGTAGAGACAAAAGTGCTGCCAGTAAGTGATTATAAAAAGCCACATCATTCTGCAGCGTCCCGGAGAAGACGGATGACAGTGAGATGTGCTCTTACCTGAAGCTCCAGATTTCATATATGTGTCTGCAGCTTGTTTCAGACTCTTAAACGTGGTTTCATATTGCTCAAAGAACTTGTGACCTTCAATGAATGCCTGTGTTTAAAAGAGTAGAATAATGGTAGGATGTTTTATTACATGTTAGCTCGATGAGTTGTTCATAAAGCAGATCAGAAATTGAAAAGGTAAACTGTTGGACGTACAATATAATTTTGCAGGAGAAGCTCCACTGAGTCACGTCTGCCGTATTTAATGATCCAAGATTTGAGTTTCGACTCCGCCAGGATAAGAAATGCCATCAGGCGATACTTTATCTCCCAGAATTCAAGTTTAATCATATGTACATGAGATGATGTGGACACAAAATGAAATCTGTGGAAATACAAAATATTTGTAAATATAGTTTCAATCTATGTATGCGCAGTGTAGTTCTAGCGGGAAGATTAGCAGCTGTACATCATCGCACCATTAGCTGGGTAATTCCCAGCCAATCACATGTAAGCCATTGCTTTATAAGTCTGCTCACAATCTATCACATTGCTGTTTCAGTGTGCTAACATGGCAACCTCCACCACCCCACCACCACCAGTTGAGCCCCGTCCTGCACGGGGGTAGGCCCCTCGGCCCTGCCTCCTATCTCCGGCAGGATATGACGGTTCCGATTACTACAACTTCGGACTGCCAGACGGGGCCTACACCAAAGAGAGACATTTTATATTCATCAAATAAATGTCATCTTCAATTTCACTCAAGTCTGCGAGTCTTCCTGATAGAAGTATAAGTTCCCCTTTTTAGGTGCAATCAGTGCAAACTTCCCTCGCATTCAACCAACCACTATTCATCATCCAAACAAATCCTGAAGGATAAAATCAAGTCTGTTTCACTCATAAATACGTCACAATATGAAAGTTGAATGCATTGCAAATTCTATTCCATGCTGTCTTTAAAACAGTTCCCAAAATGAACCCAAAAAGTCATTCAAGTTTACCTTTCTGCCATGTCCTGCAGCTGCTCTGGAGGAACTGGGACACCGTTTACAGATCTGTCTCTGTGAATTTGCTGAAATGTCTGTCTGTGTCCTTCCAAATTCTTCAACACCTCCTGTATAACAAGCAAAAACATCTTCTTTCAGTTTAAAAGCATTTCGATTGGAGGTTCGATTTTTCAAGAATGAAAAATAGGGTATTAGCAGACATAGGGTCTGGAGCGTACCTTGTGCTGTTCCAGTTTTCTCTGGATGATGTTGGCGGTCTCATCATGGGCCTGTTGAATGGGCACGTCTTCTTTCATGGCAAGTTCTGCACGATGCATCCAGGATCCAATCACTCCAAGAGGGTCAGGCAAAGACTTATCCAGATGGATGTGCCAGTCTAAGAGCTAAACGAACCACACAACAACATCACAAATATCAAAAGGAGAGATCGGTGTTTAATGCCGCTCACAGTCTAAGTGAACCCTTCGAGCTGTCAAGTGTCTGGCCAGATTGCTGTCCGCTCTGTGAGTCTTCTGTTCCTCTGTTCCTCTGGGGGGGGGGGGGGGGGAGGGGGGGGGCTGTGTAGCTCATCAAGTATAGACGATGACTACCACAGTTTGAATCCAGGGCATGCTGAGTGTCTCCAGTCAGGCTTCCTAAGCAACCAATTGGCCCGGTTGCTAGGGTGGGTCGAGTCACATTGAGTTAACCTCCTCGTGTGGGTCTCACTCTCTGTGGGTAGCATGGTGAGTTGTGCGCGGATGCCGCAGAGAATAGCGTGAGCCTCCACATGCACTAGGTCTCCGCGGTAACACGCAAAACAAGCCACATGATAAGATGTGCAGATTGACTGTCTCAGATGTGGCGGCAACTGAGATTCGTTCTCCACCACCCTGATTGATGCGAGTCACTACGCCACCCCAAGGACATAGAGCACATTGGGAATTGGGCATTCCAAAAAAAATTTAAATCTGCAGGCATAAACAATGTTCTTGTTTTGCATGGGCCTGCCTATAGGTACCATGTTTTTTTGGGGCATGGTAGCATGCTAATACCTTGTACATATACCATGGTAATACCATGTTTTATTAGGAACATTACCATGATAATACTATGTTTTTTTATATACTGTATATGCATTATGATAATACCATGTTGTTTGGGCATTTTAGCAAACCCATGTATTTTTTGATATGTTTATATATATATATATATATATATATATATATATATATATATATATATATATATATATATATATATGTATCATGGAAATATCATGTTTTTGTAAATGGTACTATGGTTATTGGCTATATGTTTATCACTTCTTTATCACGTCTATATGACATACACAATGGTAATAAAACATGTCTTGGAAATGGTACCATAGTAAAACCATGTTTTTTTGCATGTACTATTGTAATAAAATGTTTTTGGGAATGGTATGACAGTAATACCACCTTTATTGACATGCACTACTATGGTAATAACATGCCTTGGAATTGGTACCATGGTAAAACCAAGTTTTTTGACACGTGCTATGGTAATAACATGTTTGTGCAAATGGTACCATATTAATTCCATATTTTTGACATGTACTATGGTAATAGCATGCTTTTGGGAATGGTAACATAGTAATACCATGTTTTTTGACATGTACTATGGTAATAACATCTTTTTTTGGACATGTAACATAGTACTAATACCACTGAATTCTACATTTAAAAAAACATGGTATTACTATGTTACCATTCCCAAAAACATGTTTTTACCATAGTGTCTGTACATGTCCAAAACCATTGAATTACCATGGTACCATTCACAAAAACATTTTATTACCATAGTACGTGCCAAAAAACATGGTTTTATTAAAGCACTATTTACAAGAACATTGGGGTACCATGTAAATAACCTAGTATATGAATATCAGTCTATGTTCATTCTATTTGTTGAAGCACATACCCTGGCAGACACGTGATCCAAGGACTGTTTGAAGACCGCCTGGTCCACTGTTAGTTTGCCGTCTCTCTGTACAGGCTGCAGAAGAGACTCAATCTGTTTTTTCCTCATCTCATACTGCACACGGAAGCTCTTAAAGGCCTGCAACACAGGAAATATAATATGTACTGACAAACACATTGGGTCAATAATTAGATTAGACAGGATTTTCCTTGCTCTTTTGTAATAACAGATTTGTATGTAGACATGGTCTAACACTCACAACACAGAGCTATATTTTTTATGTTTAAGATCTGACATTCACAGTTTCAGCACATATTGTTTTGTTAACCTGTTACAACATAATGCCGGCTTTTCAAACAGTGCTGTTATTGGAGAATGGGGCAGAGGCATATCCATTTGATATGACAGCAAACCCATATCTCTGTTCTATAAACAGTTTAGGCATCCATTTTGCGCTTATTTACATATAGCCATCTTGGTAACACTTTACAATAAGGTTGCATTTGTTAACATTAATTAATGCATTAGTTAACAAGAACAATGAAAAACACTTATTAACAGCATGTGGTTGTGGCTCGGGTGGTAGAGCGGGTTGGCCACTAATCGCGGGGTTGGGGTTGTCCTTGGGCAAGACACTGAACCCCAAGTTGCTCCCAATGCATGGCAGGCTAGCACCTTGCATGGCAGCTCTACCACCATTGGTGTGTGAATGTGTGTGTGAATGAGTCACAGGGTAAAGCGCTTTGAATACCATTAAGGTTAAAAAGGCGCTATATAAGTGCAGACCATTTACAATAAGGTTCATACATACTTCATGCTCATAAAAATACTTCATTATCATTATTTATCATGATTCAAGAGTCAACAAACATTAGTGAAGCATTACTTGACAATCAAAGGGTTTTTACTTTACAATAAAGTTCACAAAACTTCATAATATATATATACTGTATATATTTTTATTAAGTAGTTCAGTAAAATAGCACCCAGGAACATAGATGAGTGACAATTCTTTTGATATCCCTCCAACTTTTCTCCTTCACAAAGAATGTTATTATTTACACATTTCAATGC
This sequence comes from Moxostoma hubbsi, assembly GCA_032164185.1. Classification (NCBI taxonomy): domain Eukaryota; kingdom Metazoa; phylum Chordata; class Actinopteri; order Cypriniformes; family Catostomidae; genus Moxostoma; species Moxostoma hubbsi. The sequence continues at coordinate 3,297,498 of JAVLUX010000023.1, forward strand.
TGGGAAATGTGCTAGTATATATATTAATTAACATTAACCAAGATTAATAAATGCTGTAAATAAGTGTTTTTCATTGTTAGTTCATGTTAACTAAGACATTAACTAATCTTAACAAATGCAACCTTATTGTAAATTGCAACAGACATCTTAAAGATACTATAAAGTAGCAAAAACAACCTTTTTAATTCTATGGGTCATCATGGATTCCTTCTTGGGGCTTACATTTGTCAAGTTCTCATTACCTGATATTTGTCCGTGAGACTCTCTTCAGAACCCTGTGTGCACAGTATATCTCTCTCCAGCTGATCCAGCCAGATCTTCACCTCTCTCAGCACATTCCTCTCCTCTTTCTGTACACAGCAGACAAAGAGAAAGAACTACTTATCCCTCGTTTAGAGAGTATTCAGCAGGACAATTTATAGCAACCCACAGCAGCAAAACAGAGAAAAAATAAGAGTGAAGATCGTCACACAATTTATTATGACCCTGTTTATGAATAAACATATACCTCAAACATTAGTTCAATATCTTGTGGATCACACTGTGCAAACACAATACAGTCAAGAAGTTAGCAAGAAAAGTCAGAGAACAAGAGGACAAAAAAGAGAGCATCCACAGCAGATGGGTCATTCTCACGAAAAGGTTCCCTTTGTGCTTGGTTTGTGTCCCAATGACTTACTACTGATACATTGAACAGGATACCAAACTTAGTTGAAATATTTGATAGATTTAACTCTGTTTAGTTAGAAATGCACAAACTATTTTGTAACACTGTAACATTCAACCCCAAACATTTGGAATATAACAGTGTGTAACGTCACGCCAGCAGAGGGAGCCCTCTCCCGAGTATTGACTGTGTGCTGCTCCCTCTGCTTCTCTGTTCATTTCCTGTTTGTGTAATATTTAAGCATGGCCTGTCTAACAGGCCATCGCGAAGTATTGCCAGTTAACCTGCCTTACCAAGCGTTTTTCCATTGCCATTGTCTTGTTACCTTGTGAATGACCTTTTGCCTGCCTTTACCACTTTTGACTCTTTTGGATTTACCCCTTTGTTTTGCTGCCACGGATTTGACTGCTCTTTTGTATAGAACCACTGCCTGCCTTAACGACTACGATATCTGCCACACGATTCCAACCTGTCTGCTGTAGATTTTTAATAAACATCTGCACATGGAGTCTGCCTCAGCGCCCGTTTCATTACAGAATACTTCGCCACCGATGACTCCAGCAGAAGTTTCCAATCTGCAGAAAGCGTTCGCTTACCAAAATGACCTCATCAAGGAATATCAAGAGCAGCTGAGTAAACTACAGGCTTCTAACGCTTACCTCACTCAATATCTCCATTCCTTACCGCCACCCATGCCTAAGAAGGTAAGCTTTGCTTTCCCTGACAAATTTGACGGCTCTGCAGAGCATTGTAAAGGTTTTCTACGACAAGTGGAAATCTTTTTCAAACATCAAAAGGATGATTTCGAGTCTGACGAGAAAAAATGCGCTTTTCTACTGACTCTTCTAACTGGTAAAGCTATTGATTGGGCTGCAGCCGTCTGGGAGTCTGACCATTTAATTCAAACCTCGTCTGCATATTTCATCCAACAGATTAGAGAAGTTTTTGAATACCCAGCAGGGGGCATGGATATCTCTTCCCAACTGGTGCAACTGAATCAAGGCCGTCGATCCGCCGCTGAATACGCTATAGAATTCAGGACGATCGCAGCACAAAGTGGTTGGAACGACGTCGCACTTAAAGCTATGTTTCAAAGAAGTTTGAACGTAGAACTACAGGCAGAGCTTGTGTGCAAAGGTGAAAATTGCTCCTTCTCTGAGTTCGTGACTCTAGCTATTAAAATTGATAACCTTATGCGTAACAGCCCAGCTAAATCCAGGACACCGTCATTGAGGAATGCTTCAGTTATTCCACCAGCTTCGACATCCCATTCATTCCTGCCCACTACTCAACCTGACCCAGAACCCATGCAGTTAGGAGTCACTAAACTTACTAAGGAGGAGAAACTTCGTCGTCTAACCAACAGCTTATGTTTCTACTGTGGAAATCCAGGTCATGTTAATGCTATTTGCCCTCTTAAGAATCAGAAAACCTCCAAATCTTCAACTCGGGTGAGTGTTGACCATCCCCATCTTTCTACCAAGTTTTTCACAGTCAAAGCCAAGATTTCTGTTAATAACCAATCCACTGACCTCACAGCGCTGATCGACTCCGGTTCAGCACTCAATTTGATTCACCAAAAGATCGTTTCTAAATTCAACATCCCCATACAACCATGTGACCCACCTCTCAAAATCAACGCCATTGACAATAAACCCATCGGAGAAGGCATCACACAACAAACCTTACCTGTCAGACTTCAAATTGGTCTGTTTCATTCTGAGGACATCTCTTTTTATGTGATTGATTCCCCCCGCCACGAAATAATCCTGGGTCATCCATGGTTATTAACTCACGATCCGGTCATCTCTTGGCAGCTCGGTGAAATCACACAGTGGTCTTCGTCTTGTAACACACACTGCATCAATACCCCTGAAATCAAGTCATGTTTAACCACGAGCATTGAAAGTCCTGACACCAAGCCAGTCACCATTCCCTCTTGTTACCATGATTATCAAGAAGTCTTCAGCAAGACTAAAGCTACACTTCTCCCGCCTCATCGTCCCTGGGACTGCGCTATTGATCTCTTGCCTAATGCTATGCCCCCCAAAAGCAAAATTTACCCTCTATCACATCCAGAAACACAGGCCATGGAGGAATATATTGAAGAGGCGCTCAGTTCTGGCTTCATCCATCCTTCCACTTCTCCAGCAGCCGCGGGTTTTTTCTTTGTTGAAAAAAAAGATGGAGGACTCCGGCCTTGTATTGACTACAGAGGTTTAAACAATGTCACTGTCAAATTTAGTTACCCCTTACCCTTGGTACCCTCAGCTCTAGAACAACTTCGTGAAGCCACTATTTACACCAAGCTAGATCTCAGGAGTGCATACAACCTAATCAGAATTAAAGAGGGAGATGAATGGAAAACAGCTTTTCTAACCGCTAGGGGGCATTATGAGTACCAGGTCATGCCATACGGACTTGCCAACGCACCAGCAGTCTTTCAATCATTCATCAACGAGATCTTCCGGGATATTCTAAACAAGTATGTTATCGCTTACATCGATGATATCCTTATCTACTCAAAGTCTGAATCAGAACACCAAGTTCATGTCAAGTCTGTGCTCTCAAGACTTCTTGCTCACAAACTCTACGTAAAGGCAGAAAAATGCGAATTCCACGTAAACCAAACCTCTTTCTTGGGTTACAACATCAGCCAAAAGGGGGTCGAAATGGACAACTCAAAAATAACAGCAGTCACTGAATGGCCCCAACCCAACACAATCAAGGAACTACAGCGTTTTCTGGGATTTGCTAATTTCTATCGACGCTTTATCCGCAATTACAGCACTATTGCTGCCCCCCTAACATCTCTACTGAAGGGTAAACCATCGAAATTAAAGTGGAATGAAAATGCCACACAAGCCTTCTCTAAGCTAAAGTCCAGTTTTACCACGGCCCCCATCCTCAAGCATCCAGACCCCAGTTTGCCGTTTGTAGTTGAGGTGGACGCATCGGACAATGGAATTGGAGCTGTACTCTCCCAACGTCATGGACAACCAGGCAAGTTATTTCCTTGTGCTTACTTCTCTAGGAAATTAACGGATGCTGAACGAAATTATGATGTCGGGAATAAAGAACTCCTATCCATGAAGGCAGCAATCGAGGAATGGAGACACTGGCTGGAAGGTTCCACTCATCCTTTCATGATCATCACAGATCATAAAAACTTAGAGTATGTCAAGAGTGCAAAGAGACTTAATCCCCGACAAGCACGTTGGTCTCTTTTCTTTACCAGATTCCAGTTTACTGTTACCTATAGACCAGGGAGTAAGAATAGTAAGGCAGATGCCTTGTCTAGACTGCATAGCCATCAGCTAACAGAGTTCAAGCCTGAGCCCATCCTGCCACCCTCAATAATTGTTGCACCAGTCACTTGGGATCTGATGGAGGAAATCCAACAAGGTCAACAGAGAGAACCCGCGCCACCCAACTGCCCAATCAACAAACAATATGTTCCGACGAACCTTCGTGCTAGAGTCATCCAATGGGTTCATACTTCACTCAGCTCAGGTCATCCAGGCATCTCACGAACACTCAACCTCACTCAGAATTCGTTTTGGTGGCCATCAATGGTTAAAGACATAACCGATTTTGTCAAGTCTTGCTCCGTCTGTGCCCAGTCTAAAACTCCTAAGCACTTACCCTCTGGTCTACTACAGCCTCTACCCATCCCACAACGACCCTGGTCCCATCTGTCCATAGATTTTGTCACAGATTTACCTCCGTCCACTGGATTCACAACTATCCTGGTTATCATCGACCGATTCTCAAAATCCTGCCGTTTGGTACCCTTGAAGGGACTCCCCACAGCCATGGAAACAGCTCTTGCACTCTTCCACCACGTCTTCAGAGTCTTTGGCATTCCTGAGGATATCATTTCTGACAGAGGAACTCAGTTCACTTCCCAAGTCTGGAAAGCCTTTTGCAAGCAGCTGGACATCAACGTCAGCCTGTCTTCAGGTTATCACCCGCAGTCAAACGGTCAGGTGGAGAGGCTAAATCAAGAGATCGGCCGGTATCTTCGCTCTTACTGCAGTCGTGAACAGCATCGTTGGGTAGAGTTTCTACCATGGGCTGAATATGCCCAAAATTCCCTGAAGCACTCCTCCACTGGTGTCACCCCATTCCAATGTGTGCTCGGTTATCAACCCCCTATGTTCCCGTGGTCAGGCGAACCCTCTTCAGTACCAGCAGTTGACGATTGGATTCGTCGTAGTGAGAGGGTGTGGGATTCCGCTCATGTGCACCTGCAAAGAGCTATCAGGAGTCAGGAAATCCAGGCCAATAGACGACGTCGCCCACACCCTCCCTACCAAGTTGGACAAAGGGTCTGGCTCTCCACACGGGATCTCAGGTTGCGGCTACCAAGCAGAAAACTAAGCCCAAGGTACGTAGGCCCATTTAAAATTCTAAGACAGATAAATGCGGTTACGTATCAGTTGGAGCTGCCTATTAATTATCGTGTCTCTCCTTCTTTCCATGTTTCCCTCCTTAAACCGGTCCACCCGGGGGCTGACCCCAATTCTGAGAGTCAGGAACCACCTCCTCCGCTGGACATTGATGGGTCCCCTGCTTACGCGGTTAGGGAGTTATTGGACTCGAGAAGGAGAGGTGGTCAGCTCCAGTATTTGGTGGACTGGGAGGGGTACGGCCCAGAGGAGAGGTCTTGGGTAGCCGCCCATGATATATTGGACCCGACCCTCATCAGGGACTTCCATCGAGCCAGACCCGATCGTCCAGCACCACGACCACGGGGACGTCCTCGTCGAGCGCCAGGAGTCGCTCCTAGGGGGGGGGATTCTGTAACGTCACGCCAGCAGAGGGAGCCCTCTCCCGAGTATTGACTGTGTGCTGCTCCCTCTGCTTCTCTGTTCATTTCCTGTTTGTGTAATATTTAAGCATGGCCTGTCTAACAGGCCATCGCGAAGTATTGCCAGTTAACCTGCCTTACCAAGCGTTTTTCCATTGCCATTGTCTTGTTACCTTGTGAATGACCTTTTGCCTGCCTTTACCACTTTTGACTCTTTTGGATTTACCCCTTTGTTTTGCTGCCACGGATTTGACTGCTCTTTTGTATAGAACCACTGCCTGCCTTAACGACTACGATATCTGCCACACGATTCCAACCTGTCTGCTGTAGATTTTTAATAAACATCTGCACATGGAGTCTGCCTCAGCGCCCGTTTCATTACACAGTGTTGATATAAAATGCTTTAAAACAGAAATGGGCTTCTCCTATTTTTAAATTAAGCACATTTTCAATTGCAATCTTGTATATAAATTCCCTGTAACCAAATAACTAACTGTGACAGGGTGGACATAACAAAAATGCTTAAGATAATTACACTGGCAGCCAAAAGTTTGGAATAATGTACAGACTTTTCTGTTTAGAAAGGAAATTGTTACTTTAATTCACCAAAGTGTCATTCAACTGATCACAACGTATAGTCAGGACATTACTGATGTAAACAACAGCACCATCACTATTTGAAAAAAAGTTATGTTTGATCAAATTTAGACAGCAGCATCACTCCAACACCTTATCCTCGAGTAATCATGCTAAATTGATAATTTGGTACTAGAAAATCACTTGCCATTATATCAAACACAGTTGAAAGCTATTTGGTTTGTTAAATGAAGATTAACATCATCTTTGTGTTTGTTTTTGAGTTATGCAATAAAAGTATGCAATAGACTGGCATGTCTTAAGGGTAATATTAGGTCAAAAATCACAAAAAAGAAACAATCTCTAGAAACTCATCAGTCAATCATTGTTTTGAGGAATGAATGTCATACAATGCTTGAAATTGACAACTGGCTCTAACAAGGACAGAAAGAGATGTGGAAGACCAGATGTGCAACTAAACAAGAGGATAAGTACATCAGAGTCTCTAGTTTGAGAAATAGACGCCTCACATGTCCTCCGCTGACAGCTTCATTGAATTCTACCCGCTCAACACCAGTTTCATGTACAACAGTAAAGAGAAGTCTCAGGGGTGCCTTTTGGGAAGAATTGCAAAGAAAAAGACACTTTTGAAACAGAAAATCTAAAAGAAAAGGTTTGAGTGGGCAAAGAAACACAGACATTGGACAACAGATAATTGGAAACGAGTGTTAAGGATCTGAACCCCATTGAGCTTTTGTGGGGTCAGTTAGACTGTAAGGTGTGTGAGAAGTGCCCGACAAGACAGTCACATCTATGGCAAGTGCTACAGGAAGTGTGGGGTGAAATGTCACCTGAGTATCTGGAAAACTAGAATGACAAGGATCTGCAAAGCTGTCATTGCTGCACGTGGAGGGTTTTTTGATGAGAACACTTTGAAGTAGTTTAAGAAGTTCTGAACATTTTATTCAAATTGTTATTGTAATATTTCACATTATTAATGTCCTGACTTTACATTGTGATCAATTGAATTCCACTTTGGTGAATAAAAGTACCAATTTCTTTCCATAAGAGCAAAATCTGTACATTACTCCAAACTGTTGTCCACCAATGTAACTTGTTCGTATTTTGGAACCACATAATTAGGACTGAAGGTAATTGCTTATGGATCGGCAGTTTAAAAAAAAATATTATTGTTAACGACTAATCCGAGTATTCAAGAGACACGTTCCTCTATGTTGGTGCCTTTGAACTTTGAGCTTGAAGTGGGAAAATAATTGTAAATATGATTTCTTAAAAGTTCAGCAGCAATATCTAAACCTTATAACACACTTTCCCGAGAATGACCCATACACTAAATTAATCTTATGCAGACGATAGGTAACCTGCTCTTACTTGTAGAGTTAGGATAGAGAGAGCGAATTTAGGAATGGAACGAACCAGCTACGAATGCGTACGGCGAGTGTAGAGAGACAGAGTGAACACAGAGCAATGCATTATGGGTGTGATTCGAGAGTAAAATTAATGGACTCCACTGTGATGGACTAAACTAAACGATCATTAACAAATGAACAAGCACTACAGCAGTGACTGCATTAAATAAAAGTGAGCGATCAGTGTATTTTTGGTAGGTACATGCACATATGCAGTAAAGCGTACCTCCTCTTTCAGTCCATCTGTCTTGGATTGGTGGGGGTCTGGGTAGTGCTTCAGGAACTGAGCTACATATGTCATTATTGATTTCTCATCTGGCTTATCTACATCCACATCTGCAAGACAAAAACCAGGAGAACTCAAAAATTATGGCTGATCACCAAATTCCAGGATCATACCCCTCAAGGGACGATCTATTGCCATTGTGCCATTGAGCAAGGTACTATCAATCAATCAATCAGGCTGTCTGACTGTCCATCCGTCCATCGGACAGACAGACAGACAGATACTTCTATATAGACTACCATGATACTGTATGATTACCATATTCATATACCATGGTACATGTATTTAAATGGTACTCCAAGGTACCAAGTTGTACTGGCATATTCACATTAGAAACATGGTGTTACAATGGTACATTTCCAAAAACATGGCAATACCATGGTACTTTTTTTTAGTGGATGTTTTATATTGGAGAGATACTGAAGCTTGATGCGGCATTGGTACCTTCAGGATCTAGTAAACGTGGTATTCCAAGCTCGTTCTCTGCCACGCTGAATGCTTCTTCCAGGTTCTCGCGGTTACTTCTTCTTCTTACAAGGTCCATGTCAATGAGTTCTGGCCGTATGGCATGTATAACGGAGTGGAAGGCCACACCACTGCGCCAACTAGGACCAAAGTCTTTAACTTCAATCCCAAGTTGCCTTGTGATGAGACATAATAAATGTAATTAAAAAAAATTAATCGAAAATAAAATAGTACATTGCATTGCAATAATAGAATTATATTATATACATTTGTAGATCAATTTATATTACAATAATTCTGATTCTCCAATTCTTGTTGGTTGATAAAACATATCGGTTTCTACTAGTCAGTCGTTCAGCTTAATTTATTTTTGACGCCCACTTATTATAGAAGTCTATCGGGAAACATTGTATGCGCACACGTCAACGCCTTTTTGGATTATTTTTACAAACTGAGGTACAAGTCAAAATTATTTTATTATTCTTTCGTACTTGGTCGCTGTGCTTTGGACCCAACTGAGCAGGGCCCGTTTGGCATTGCTCTGAAACTTGGTGACCACCTTGCGTTTCAAGGGTGGGCTGCCTGTCTCTGAGTTGGCCATGCTCTCCACGGAAGACGCACTGCTGGATAAAGCCTGAAGGGCTGGCAGATTGCTGGTCAACTCCTCAATCTGCAAATGATGGTTAGGGCAGACCCGTAAGATTGAAAAATAGTGCATACAGTAGATGTGTGTGACAATTTTCCAAATCCTACGTGTCAAACATTACCTGGAAATAGAGGATAATGGTCCACATCAGCCCCAAGACAATGGATGGGCGTCCATCAGCGATGTCGGTGGCATTAATATTGACTAGTTTGATCTGCAAATCAAATATCAACGTTTCTCATGATAGAGGCTCTTAAATTACTATCTAATGCGAAGACATCAGTGCAACTGTATTTCATGCTTTAAAGGGGTCATGACATGCCTTTTTTATTTTAATATGTTCCTGGATGTTCACTTATAATATTAGTAAAGCAATTTGCACAAACATCAGTCATATATTTTTAAAATATGATTAATTTCCACCCTCATTCTGCCCCTCTATCAGAAACGCTCAGTTTTGGTGCTGCTTCTCCTTTAAGACTTGACAGTAAATTCCCACTGTACTGATTGGCTCTCTGCTCTTGACAAGCCCGCTCTCTCTCCTTGTCATCTCACTGCTCACCCCTAGGGGCGGGGCTATGAAAGTGATAAGGTAAAGCAGGCGTTGCTGTCGTCCATTAGAGGGTGGAGGAGTGGCCGAGAACCAAGCTATGAAGCGAGTAATATTCGGTTAGTCATGTGATCTCAACATGAATGTCTCTCTTATGAATGTCCGCCCAGCATTATATGCAGAATAAAGCAGCTTTGGCTCAAAGACTGATATGACTAGAGTCTTCATCTCATGTAAGTGTACATCATTTCAATATTTTTCAAAAATACAATTCTACAATTACCATTTCTGTTTAAAGGTTTATCAATTAGTAAAATAACCACTGAGTGCACCTTAAAAATATTAAGTAGCCAAACACTTACGCTTCTAATGAGAAATAAGCAAATATGAACACACAAACCATTTGTGAAATAAGTGATTAAATAGAAAATAATTAGGGCTAAAAGTTTTTATGAATTACATGACATGCCGAAAAAGGCCACCAAATAAATATAATTAAATTACATACATACTAATACATAATAATTCAGATATTTATAAATGTAATATAACTAATAAAAAAAACATTCAGATTGGAGTGAACTGCATTATTGTGACCGACAAGTAAAGCACTGATTAGAAAATACAAAAAGTGGCTTTAGAAGTCAATATATTGTTTGTGTTATTCCCATATCATTCTGTAGCTGCGCTGTTTGGGTCATTTAATGAGGAGCATGGATTGCCCCGTGCTGACGCGGCTCAGAAAAACATGACGTTACATGTATTCAAGGTTGAATTGCTCTGATGGGAGGAAAATACGTACGGCTCAGGCAGCATCATTAATTGCGTAAATATTTTTTGCATTCTATATTAAAATAATGAATCACGCTAAATTAACATGTAAAATCGACAGCCCTAATAATAATTTGCTCATGGTCAGCCACTCAAGGAGATCATAAGAAACAATCTCAAACTCACAAAAGAAAAAAGCTTTTCAAAAATAATGATATGGTCTTTCAGCCAGTAGCATCTGTGTACAGTACGCATCATCAAATGCAGATATGCGTAACAAAAGCAGAGGTTTGTGGGATTTGAGACTATGAAAAGCACGGACTGGAGATCCTCTGTATACAGACTGAGATAAGACATGGCAAGAAAGAGGGCACAGTTACAAACACAGTATTATTATGCCAGGTGGATGGGGGCATATTATACATGCTGAACTTCTTTGAAAATTATGTCTACCCGTCTTCGCATCATCATTCAATATTGCAGGTATTGATGGGAGTGTTGTACAGTTGAATATCAAAATAAAAACAAGACGGTTCGGTAAATGCACCTACCTTTCTGCCCTCCAGAAACTTCAGTGCAGATCCAATGTTGGACACCCAGTGGATCCTTTTCAGTTGCCGGCCCTGCTCACATGGCTAAAGTAAAACACAAGGGGTGTACGGTTCCTTGTTACAGATTTGAATGACATGTTTCTGCCTTAATTTAGCAAATTAAAGAAATTGTTCACCCAAAATTGTCTCATCGTTTACTCAATCTCATGCCATCCCAGATGTATGATTTTCTTTCTCCTGCTGAACACCCAAACTAAGATTTTTAGAAGAATATCTCATCTCTGTTGGTCCATTCAGTGCAAGTGAATGGTGACCAGAACTTTGAAGCTCCAAAAAACACATAAAGGCATCATAAAAGTAATCCATAAGACTCTAGTGGTTAAATCCATGTTTTCAGAAGTGATATGATAGGTGTGGGTGAGAAAAAAAAATCTATATTTAAGTAGTTTTTTTCAACTGTAAATGTTCCTCCCTGCCCAGTAGGTGGCGACATGCAAGAAGAACGCAAATCGCCAAAAACAAAAGATAACAAAAAAGGACTTATATTTTGATCTGTTTTTACCAGTGCTAATCATTTAGCTTCTGAAGACTTGGATTCAACCACTTATGGATTACTTTTCTGCTGACTTTATGTGCTTTTTTCAGCTTTAAAGATCTGGTCACCATTCACTTGCATTGTAAGGACCGACAGAGCTGAGAAATTCTTTAAAAATCTTTGTTTGTGTTCTGCAGAAGACAGAAAGTCATACACATCTCAGATGGTATGAGGGTGAGTAAATGGTGGGAGAGTTTTCATTTTTGGGTGAACTATTCCTTTAAATCTAGCAACACTGCTGCATTGGGCATTCAAATATAGGAAGTGACAGTAAATCTCTCTGTTACATACATAATCTCGGTTCCCTGAGACGAAGGAAGGAGACATCGCTTTTGCGAAAGCATATGAGGGAGTGTCCTTCCACACGACCTAACTGAAACCTCTCTACAATAACATCAATATTTTAATATTGGCTATGGTGTTTGAGCCCCGGTGTCTGACTGAGGGAAAAAGAGCACATCTTAAAAGAGGCCAGCTTTGCAATGTCTCGTTCCCTTTGCCTCAGGGAACCGAGGTTACATTGAGTACATAACTGAAAAGTTCCCTTAAGACTCAGTAGACTTGACATTGTGTTTGATAACACATATGGGGAACAGAATCCCATCATGCCGCACTACACAACATAACCTTCCAGAGAGGAAACATGACGCCGCCGTCCCAACATGAGTATGCCGCAAGTGAGGGCCAAGACGGGAGAGCTCAGAATGAATATATGAACTATAGTCAAATAGTACTAGAGTCAAACTCCCTTCACAAACCCAGTCGTGAAGGGAGTTTATTTATAATGAAAGTGTTTGTGACTTTATAGTAAATTACAAAGGCCTAATGCAGGCAGTCCATTACACACTACGTCCCAACCTGTGTTGGGTGCGTTTGTGGTCAGCACTTTCTTTTTGAAACTTGACCCAACATAACACACTGTTGGTAGAAGGCTGGCGCTGTCCATGGTACTAGAGCATCCAGTGGCGAATTACTGTGATGCACATGAAAAAATGAAATGACTTCAGTGGTAATGTTTTTTCAGATACAGAAGAATGGTCCGTTGTGCTCGTTCGTGAGGTGCGCACGCATGAAATCCTAAAAAGGAAATTTACTGGCTGGGGAAACGTGTGCTTTTCGCCCAGTTGACATTAGACCAGATTTTCCACATGGCAAAGCAGCAAGTCTCTGTGTTCGCTCAGTAGTGCCTCTTATTGGCTAGTAATAACCAATCGCAGATGTAATTCAAAACACACACACACACACAGTTCATTTTCAATGGGGCGAGCGCTGCATCAAATACAATTTGTGTTGCACTGTAATACGGTGCAATTGGTACATGAAGTATGCATCCTTGAGATCTATTGATGCACGTGATTCAAGCATTCAGAACTAGAATGTTACATTATTGCCGTTATTGTAGAGAGGTTTCGACTAGGTCGTGTGGAAGGACACTCCCCTATATGCGTTAGCAAACGCAATGTCATGTGTACTGAGTCGTAAATGAACTGGCATCTTTCTCTCTTCAGATGGCCATAATCCAACTCTATTTTCCCCTGCAAATGCAAATGGTAACAAAAAAGATTTTCTACAATCTCACATGATCTCTATAGACGTTTACCCCGCTATAGTTTACTTCCACATTCCATATGCGGAAATGTGAAAAGAGATCATTGGGGGTTGAAATGAAACCCTTCTGTGCAAACAGAACAGTACCAAGTCAATCACTGTGATCAATGATACACATCTAAAGACACATTAAATGCCAGCACTGTTGCTGTGCTTGAATACGGAAGATTTTTTGGTGTAAAATCAGGATATTGCATCACAGAAACACTTACTAATCTCTGTCCAGACAGCACCTCTAACAGAGCCAACAGTTTCACCCCATCCTTAATGTCCTCAAAGAGGTCGTTGACTTCAAAGGGAGGTTTGTGCTGTAGAGGGACGGAAAGAGTAGAAAAACATGAAACTTGAGTAACTTAATGAACACACATAAAACTTGCTATGGCTTCAGGTGAAGTATCACATGTATTAGTGGTAGGCTTTGCCAGGATCCTGACACTTCTGTTGGTTTGTTTATAGTACTTTGACTCAATCCCGACACACATTGTTTGAAGTGTGTATGTTAGCACAAGGTTTCTCTTGGTTTCTCTGGCCATCTTGCCCCTTCTTTAAAAAAGCAAAAATGTTGGTTATGGTGAGGCACTTAAAATTGAAGTGAATGCGACCAAATGTCAAAATAATCAATATTTTAAAAGTATAGCAAAAAGACATAAACAATATGTGTTTTAAGGGGATAGTTCACCCAAAAATGAAAATCCCTTCTTCATTTACTCATCCTGAATTTCCAGATGTGTATGAGTTTCTTTCTTCTGCTGAACACAAGCCAAGATTTTTAGAAGAATATTTCATCTCTGTTGGTCCATACAATGCAAGTGAATAAGTGACAAAATTCTGAAGCTCCAAAATGCAAATAAAGTCAGCATAAAAGTAATCCATAATATTCCAGCAGTTAAACCCATGTCTTCTGAAGTGATATGATAGGTGTGGGTGAGAAACAGATCAATATTTCAGTCCTTCTTCTTGTGTTTTTGGTGATTTACATTCTTCATGCATATCGCCCCCTACTGGGCAGGGAAGATAATTTATGGTAAAAATTGACTTAAATATTGATCTGTTTCTCACCCACTCCTAACATATCGCTTCAGAAGATATCAGTTTAACCACTGGAGTCGTATGGATTACTTTTATGTGCATTTTGGAGCTTCAAAATGTTGGCACCCATTTGCTTGCATTGTATGGACCTACAGAGCTGAAATATTCTTCTAAAAATCTTTGTTTGTGCTCTGCAGAAGAAAGAAAGTCATACACAGGGGACTAAATGATGAGAGAATTTTCATTTTTGGTTGAACTATCTCATTAACATGATTTAGTGTGTTAAAATCACTAACAAGTGTTTCTGTGTAAAGTTTTAGCCAACTTTACAACTTCGTTACCATGATGATGTCATGTCAACAAACCCTAAAACCTACTGTAAAAAATGACCATTTAAACAATACAGCTCAAATAATACATGAGTTTTAACAGAAGAATTCATGTCATTTCTATTTATAAAATGACAAGCTTCAAACGTATGACTTTAAACCCTCTTTAAACTTCCACTGAAAGTGCTTCACAGCCTTGATTTTCCTTTTTTAAAGAAAAGGACAGACTAATGGAACTTTATTATTGTGGTAATCAACATTATGCCACAAATGCCGTCGATTGAGCTTAACTTGCACTGAACATGGAATATGCCTTTAAGCTCTCTGTGTGCTCTGTCTTGTGCCAGATTGTCTCTCATGTCTCTCATGTGTGTAATATACTGTACTGTGAATACTTCCTTCTGTTGGTCAGACTGTCTTTTGTTTTTTGTTCCCAAATCTGCCCTTGCCTTTATCTTGCTTTGAGCTTTTCCCCTGCCCTGCCTGTGTTGTCAGCAGCCTATCTTGGTTTTGGACTTTTTGGCATTTTCGGTCATTGACTTTCATTGACTTTATTTTTTTAGATAATTGTTTTTGTAATAAATATTTGTTCTTTCTGCTCTGATCCTGTCTACGACTGAGTCCTGTTCCCCAAACCCTTACTCATCGCTTGATGATGATCAATGCACACTTTGGGAACTTTGTTTAAAGTCACAAATGCAAAAATATGTGTTTCATGTTGGTGACCCATCAGCAGCTAGAATGAGGATTATGGTTGCAATATTTAATAAATTGCTGTTTTATGCAAGATAGAGACACAAAGAAAAGATTATATGTGGGTTTGAGTTTGATGGTTTGACCTCTCATCTGAATATCTCTATACTCTAAAATATGACACTACATTTCTTATGCTAAATATCACCAATGCATAGACGTATAAAGAAATGTTTGTGATTCTGTGTAATGAGCTTGTAGCTTTTGCATGCATGCAAAGTACTCACCAACAAAAACATTATGTATTACCCTGTTTTTTGTTGGGGTTGTATATATATATATATATATATATATATATGCCATGGTAACATGCACAAGAACAAATTTTAATTTGATCTTTCTTGGAAGCACCAAGAATATGGTAATTATTCAGTACCATGATGTCTTGTATATGTTTTCTTTTTGAAGAACATTGGGGCATCATGTAAATACCAAGATATATGAATATGGTAATCATTTAGTCACAAAGAACTACTCTATGCTATTATCATGTTTTTGGACATTGTACCATGGTGTATATATATTGTGTTTTTGACATGTATTGTGGTAATACCATGTTTTTGGTTATGTACCCAAAAAAATCTGTGCACAAATATTCACATTTATATTACAAAAAACATTTAATATTTGAACATTTTCTCTCTTTATTTCTTCTTTTAAGAATCCAGTAAAAATATTTTCATTTTACCAATACAACAAAAAAATATCAAATTTAAGAAAGACTGCTTTGAAGAGAGGCCAACAAGCAGACAGACAGCAATGTAAATCTGGCGGTAACGCAAGTGGCTGGAGGTTTACTGATGGGGGTAAAGCGTTACCTTGCATATTCTGCAGGTCAGTTAGTATGCACTGAGCGTGTGCTATCTTTACAGCATGAATGCTGCCTCACTGCAGTGACCCTCTGCATGCACACATTACTCGTATACTTCAAACTTTTCATAGTCGTGCTTTGAATGTGCACCAGATTCAGTTGAACAAAAAGCCCCTCAATGCAATCCTGGCTGATTGGAATACTTAAACCCACCATTTGTGTCAGATTATCATCTCTTTGTGCACTGCAAAGTGGCGCGTCACCAAAGCAACAAATCACGCATAATGAGGAGAGAGGGAGGGGCATCAACACTTGTACTTAAGTTTCTAGAAACTGGGGGTGTTCATTAATACAATTGCAAATCATTACTTTTACAATGAATAGCTGATTGATCAAAATTAACTGTGTTAAAATAGGCATTTTTCTTAACACATCAACCAAAAATCCAATAACCTTTGTAAATAAAAAAAAAATAATAAAAATAAATAAATAAATAAATAAAAATAAAAAAATGATATATATATATATATATTTTAGACAATTTCATTTTTTGCCTGCTTACAGCCCTGTGTTTCCATCATTTTGGTATTAGCAAATAAAAAGATTGTATTTGTCAACTGTCGCAAGACAGGGCCTTCAAGCAAAAACTCATTAAGAAAAAGAAAGTCAAATCGGGTTATAACAACACTAGGATAAGTAAACAATGACTGAATTTTCTTTTTGGGTGCACTAACCCTTTACAGCCGTAGCTCTCAAATCTCATTCATGCTTGTAAATAAGCATGAATCCATCAAAAAATAATCCATACGGCTCCAGGAGGTTAATGAAGGCCTTCTGAAGCGAAGCGATGCGTTTTTGTAAGAAAAATATCCATATTTCTAACTTTATAAACTCTAATCACTGGTCCACGCGTTCACAATAGAGTCGAGTTCCGGCATATGACATAGGTGTAGCTATGATGAGGTTTTTAAAGTGCTCTATCAAATTTTAAATCAACAAAACGTACCTCCCAACACTAAACCCTAAGTCTATTTCTAACTGAAAGAGTCATTGCATGAAAAATGCCATTTTTGGAGCAACCAGGTAATTCTGAGGTGCTTTTAATGGCACATTCGGCTCACGTGTCGACTCGTGTGCTCTTCTGGACTCATACCCGTGCAATCTGATCACACTTGAATAAGCATGTAAATGTACTGTGGTTGTTTTTGAAGAGCAAATATTAAAATGCATTGCCTAACAAGTTATGCACTTTAGTAGAAGTGTTGAAATGTCATACGATAGTATGTGTGAGGAACAGGCTTACGTACTCATAATCTGCCGTTTTACTTGTGAAAAATCTGCAGCCTTGTTTACGGTTAGATTATTTCTCCTATAATCCATGTAGTTTCGACCTTTTCGCCCCAGCACTCTCAGCTGTCCGCTCGCTAAGGAATTTGCTTGCAATCATCATGTGTCAATAACAGACATCTCTATCTGTGTGTCAGTCTAAGCAGTGCACACCGCTATCGGAATACCAGTTTATACCAGTTTGTACTAAAAGATGAGCTTGAGAAATCCTTGAGCTTCAGATAAGGGAGTGCAGAAGGAACAGAAAAACAAGTGCAACGTGTCAGTAAAGACTGCATTTTACATTTATGTATTTGGCATTTATGCATTCATTCAAAGTGACTTACAGTGCACTTATTACAGGGACAATCCCCCCGGAGCAACCTGGAGTTAAGTGCCTTGCTCAAGGACACAAAGGTGGTGACTGTGGGGATCGAACCAGCAACCTTCTGCTTACCAGTTCAGTGCTTTAGCCCACAACGCCGCCACCACCACTTCAGACTAGTGACAATGGAGGCCCAAAATGAAAAAGTAGGCCTGAAACTGAGAGCAAATCTATATTTCTCACATTTAAAATTGTATTTCAGTGCATGTGCACAGCCTGATCTCATTAATATATGCAGCTATTTGTCTGTTGATATTTGTAACATTTAAACGTACATGTTTGCACGTGTGGATAGACACTAAAACCTACAATAAGGATATTTGAAAGCATCTAAAACGTAAACATTTATACATATGTACAGCTTTAGAAATGTCAAATATTGACAATCAATTACAACTAAATTTGAATACATGAATTGATTATCAATATATTTGTACTTTACTGTTTTAAAGACATTTTAGATCCCTTAACCCTACCCCAACCTCTAAACGTAACCATATTTCAACAACATAAAACATGTAACAAGTAGATTAATGTACAGGAGCAAGAATTTTTGCTGCAATATATTAAAGTATATATATTTTCCAGCCGCTAATCCCACACCTACTCCTAAACCTAACCATTTATTAAGCATATAAAACAAGCGAGAGGCAGATAAATGTAATCGCAATAATTTACTCAGAAAAATGGCAAAATTCAGTAAGCTCCTCATCTTACTAATGCAAGATCACGCCTTTTGGCCATGGCAGTGGGAAGCTATCAAAAAACAGCATTCACTCTCAAAGCACACAGTATAAACAGTGCCCTTCATGCTTTTTATTACAACAATACAGCGTTACGCCCCCTCGTTCACTGTTTACTGTCTTGCACAACGAACTGCCTTTAATCATGCAAGCTTTACTCAGTTACAAAGCCATTTGCCCTTTAAAGGCATAATGATATTAGGACATGAAGTAAATCACATGGACCATTCATTTGTCATGGATGAAGGGTCAGACTGAGAGTGGATGACAATACAGACATCATTGCTTAAGACTCATGAACATCTGAGTAACATCTTCAACAATCCTCAGTCAGCCAGTTCACCCTTCAGTTCACTTTCATTGTATGCGAAAACGATCCAATGAAAGTGAATAGTGACTGAGGCTAACATTCTGCATAACATCGGAAATTAAAAGCCAGTCTTACCTTTGCCAAGTGAGAATTAATCCACTTTGTGAAAGTTCTTTTCTGTACCAACTCCTGTTCATCTGAAAAAGCAAAAACAGACAAGAACCACATTAGTGACCTGATCTTTCCTACTGTAGAGATATTACAGTCATCTTTTTTTCTTGGTTCCAGCCATTATGACTCATCTGGTTATATTGAAATAGTTTCAAGAAATAAATGCATTCAGGATGATTTCATATTTCATATTTTTGTACTGTTCCATTTCTGTAAACCTGCCTTCGAGGCTAGAGAGGAGATCTTCACCAGTACGGCAGAGCTGAACGTTCCTCATGTGGCATGGGCAAAAACATTGACATAACATCAGAAACATTACGCAATATTATCATTATTAAATATATACTCAACAACAAACTACTAAGATGCATATTGATGAGAGGAAAAATTGGCTTATTATTAAAAACATTTCTCAGGATCCCATTTTTATGCAACCACAAGCTCTCAAAAAGAGAAAATAGAGATTTATACAACTTCTGAAGATGATATAAGTGGTGCATGGCCATGCAAAACTCGCCACTATGATGCTAGAGTGTTGTGAGTTGTTGCCAGGGTGTCACTATTTGGTTGCTAAGGTATTCTGAGTAGTTTGTAGGGTGTTGCTATGCAGTTGCTAGGGTGTTCTGAGTGTCTCCCAGTGCATTCCTATGACCTTGCAAAGGTGTTTTGAGTGGTTTCTACGGCGTTGCTATGCATTTTCTAGGGTGTCCTGAGTGTTTGCAAGAGCATTATTATGACCTTGCAAAGGTGTTCTGAATGGTTCCCTTGGTGTTGCTATGTGGTTGCTAAGGTGTTCTGAGTGGATTTAGGGTGTTGCTATGTGGTTGCTAGGGTGTTCTGGGTGTTTCTCAGAGCATTCCTACAGTATGATCTAGCAAACGTGTTTAGAGTGGTTTACCTTGACATTGCTATGTGGTTGCTAGGGTGTTCTGAGTGTTTGCAAGAGCGTTATTATGACCTTGCAAATGTGTTTTGAGTGGTTTCCACGGTGTTGCTATGCATTTTCTAGGGTGTCCTGAGTGTTTGCAAGAGCATTATTATGACCTTGCAAAGGTGTTCTGAGTGGTTCCCTTGGTGTTGCTATGTGGTTGCTAAGGTGTTCTGAGTGGTTTTAGGGTGTTGCTATGCGGTTGCTAAGGTGTTCTGAGTGGTTGTCATGCTGTTGCTAAGTGGTTTCTAGGGTGTTCTGAGTGTTTGCAAGAGCATTATTATGACCTTGCAAATGTGTTCTGAGTGGTTGCCTTGGCATTACTATGTAGTTGCTAGGGTGTTCTGAGTGTTTGCAAGAGCATTATTATGGCTAGCAAATGTGTTTAGAGTGGTTGTCATGCTGTTGTTAAGTGGCTGCTAGGGTGTTCTGAGTATTTTCAAGAGCCTTATTGTGACCTTGCAAAGGTCATCTGAGTGGCTGCTTTGGTGTTGCGATGCCATTGCTAGGGTGTACTAGAGTGTTTCTCAGAGCATTCCTAACGTATGACATAGCAAATGTGTTGAGTGATTGTCATGACATTGCTATGCGGTTGCTAGGGTGTTCTGAGTGTTTGTAAGAGCATTATTATAACCTTGAAAATGTGTTCTAAGTGGTTGTCTTGGTGTTGCAATGCGGTTACTTGGGCTTTCTGAGTGTTTGCAAGAGCGTTATTATGACCTTGCAAATGTGTTCTGAGTGGTTGCCTTGGTGTTGCTATGTGGATGCTAAAGGGTTGAGTGGTTTTTAGGGTGTTGCTATGTGGTTGCTAGAGTACTCTGAGTGATTCCCAGAGCATTCCTACGACCAGGCAAATGTGTTTAGAGAGGTTGTCATGCTGTTGCTAAGCAGTTTCTATGGTGTTCTGAGTGTTTGCAAGAATGTTATTATAACCTTGGAAAGGTGTTCTGAGTGGTTGCATAAAGGTTGCCATGGGGAACTAGCAAATGTGATTAGAATGGTTATCATGGCATTGCCATGCTGTTGCTGGGGTATTCAGAGTGTTTCAAAGATAGTTATTGTGACCTTGCAAAAGGTGTTGTGAGTGGTTTCCATTGCATTGCTATGTGGTTGCTAGGGTGTTCTGGGTGTTTCCGAGAGCATTATTATGACCTTGCAACGGTGTTTTGAGTGGTTTCCATGGCATTGCTAAGTGATTGCTAGTGTGTTCTTGGGGGTTGCTAGAGGATTAATATGTGGTTGTTCACTATTTACCAAGGTAAAAAAAAGCCCCATATCTTTATATTTTGGCACACCTCCCTTCAAGCTGCACAATTTCAGATATCATTCATATCCATAGTAGAAACAGTGATGATGAGTTATGCACAAACAAATTCTTAACCTAATTCTTAGTGTTAGGAGTTTGTTGAAATCCCTAACCCAGAGTATAAGCCAGTGTTAAGGCTGAAACATACTCTATGCAAGTATGTGAACGCAGACACTTCTAGCTATGCAAGTTCTATTTTGTGCATTGATGTGATACAAAACATGTCAGACCACAATTCTTAACACAACGCAAGTACACATAGCACTTAACGTTGCCTCAGGGGGTGTTATAGCAAATATTAGTGTAAACTCACCACTTCTACATTGCGGTTTGTCTTTCAATTTGACTACTGTCATGGCAGAGCAAAAGTTTGAAGATCATATTGCTGAGTATGTAAGTATGTAAATTAAAGTCAATATTTTTACAGCAATTTACCTTATTAATAACACATCCATTTTAATGGCATACACTTTTAAAGGTAACTCTATTGCCCCCCTTGATTACTGAGGTTTGTTACGGCCACGGTGACGCAAAAACCCACATTAAGCACGTTCATCCAGATCGCAAGTTGGCAATGAGTTGGCCAAGCGCTCGCATCTGCATCACATACTAGCACAAATTGTGTTTCTGGCCCAAAAGTGATGCTTGCCTTAACAAACACTGTTAATTTAACTTTGTGGCATCTGTTTACACAATGTGCAGTTCTTGCAAAGCAGAGCATTTAAAGACACATATAAGGCCTTGTGGGTCAGCAACAGACTCCCACCGGACATATTTACACATGATGCCCTCAACAGACCACCAATACTCACAACAAACAACATCCTAGCTTGCATGCATGTAATGCAATGCACAGGACTGATTTAAAAAGCATTCATGTAGCACAGGGGTCTGATAGCACACATGACATGCCAGTGCAGCATTAACGTGACAGTTCACCCAAAAATGAAAATTCTGTCATCAGTTCCTCACCCTCATTTTGCTCAAATCCTAGGAATACAAAAGGAGATGTTTGGCAGAATGACAGACTCAATCACTGCATTGCACCAGTTACTTTCATTGCATATTACAATGGAAGTGAATGGTGACTGAGGCTAACATTCTGCCAAACATCTCACTGTATGCAAGAAAAGAAAGTCATAAGGGGTTGGAACAACATGATGAAAAAAATAAATTAAATTTGGAGCACTATCCCTTTAAGCACACCACAGCCATTATAATCCAAAATGCTCAGCCGAAAAAGAGTTTAAATATCAGCACTGGAGAGCAGCAGTGACCCGGGGTAGGGGGGGTGTAGCGTGAAGCATTTGCATGTTTCCATTAATCATGGAATAAATATTGGGGGGGTTGTACTTACTTGTTTTGATTACTGGTAAGGATTATTTGAGGAGTACAGGAGGCACTAGATCAGATTTAAACACAGTCAGGGGTGCATATGCACTGTGTTTAAATCTGAGCTAGTGCCTCCTGTACTCCTCAAATAACCCTTTGGATGAGCCGACACATCAATGTCCCACTTACCGTGGAGATACTGAAAGAATCCTGTCACAAGATTGAGAGACGTGGACTTTTTGACAGCTACATCCTTAAAGTGTGCCATTATGTGCCCCACATTCCCTACATTTGTTTGTGTCCTTTATGTGTGAGTGTGTGCGCATATCATACAAGGAGGAAAAGGGGATCAGATATCCTTTATTTCCTTCGGATAGTAGAACAGAGCAGAAGGCACAGCTTTCCACGTGAAAACACAGTGCGACTGAACGTTAGGGGATGGAACCTCCCCCTCCTCCCTCTCTTCTACTTCCCTGCTGACTCCGGTTGTCTCCCTCTCCCTCCCTTTCTCCCTTTAATAAAGCTCAGTTTCTATAATGCAAGTAAAGAAATAATTTTGAAAAAAAAAAAATTTAAATTGGGTCATCCATTTGGAACTCTTCTGCAGCTTCTAGCAAACTTGCAGCTCGTTATTTTCACATGTAAATGAGCTTGTGATTTGCTGCAAAAGTTTGCCAGAAGTCTGCAGCTCTTCAACGGTAGTGGTGAACCTCTGGCAAACCTTTGGCAACAATGGGCAATTTGCCGCAAGTTTGCCGCAAATCTCATTTGCATGTGTAAATTATCTGTGGCGAATTTGCTGCAAATTTTCAGTGAACTCTACATTTTTGTAAGGTAGGAGATGTTAAGCAAAATGTTAGTCTCAGTCACCATTCACTTTCATTGCAGGCTATTCATATTCTTTTGTGTTCCACAGAAGAAGCAGAGTCATACTAGTTTGGAACATGAGAGTGGGTTGACATTTTTGGGTGAACTATCCCTTTAAGAATATTTGACTGGAGTTGATGCTCTTCTCAGGTCTGGTCTAGTTCTCTAGCAGGGTCCCACTGTTGAATCCTTGCTAACCGGCTATGCCACTGATCTTCAAATCAGCATGCAGGGGTGGCTGTGATGTCACCAGGCAGCTGGTGTGATCCTGATTTATATGTGTGGGTGTGGGTCATCATTCGTGCTACACAGCTTGAACTCCATCGACCACAACTAAAAGAACTGTAAACACTAACGCAGAAATCGCTTTGTAACAATGTTCATAAAAGGAGAAAGCAGGAGCCGGGTGATCAGTCCACATATCAAGTTTTTTTACACCAAAAACAAAAACGGCTTTCCAGCGGCAACTTAAATCTGGCTTTTCAGCCACCCACACACTAACTCTGCTTTTCAGTGTAACACTCTTAGATGCACAGACACACACACACACATAGGACAGGTGTGTCTCTCTCTCTCTTTTCCTGCATCTGACTTCCTTTTTAAACTCACCCACACCCTCACTAGAACAAGAAACATGTGTTTGACTCATTATAAACGAGTGACAATCTCGCTCTCCATTCACACACTAACGCTTGACCACATATCTCGCCACCACTTACACCCATCGGCCGACTCCATTATGATGATAATGATGATGATGATGATAATGATGATGATGATGATGATGATACGGGCTTGCCGGCCCCTAGATAGATCGCCATGTGGTCCTTGGCCAACTGGACTGCCTCCTTCACTGACGCTGGCCGATGGCATTAGACCCATTCAGCACCCACATCTGACAGGCATCACGGAGCAATTGGGCATGCACAAATTAGCGGAAATGCTTGCGGTGTTGTTCAGGTGTACGGCCAAGCCGTTGGAGGATAGCCATCTTCAGGTCCCTGTAAATCAATGAAGGCCTCCGGCTCATCCTGGAGCCTCATCTTGGTCAAAAGGAGAGGGGGTATGTCTGCTGCCCCCGAAGATGCAGCTGAGGACCTGCCTGGGGCTATCAGGTTCCGCAATGCATGTCGATCCTCGGCTTGGGCCAGTAGGTGCTCCTGAAAATGCTGCTCCTGAGTGAGGAGAGACTGATGGGGTTGTTCTTGAATGCCAGCAAGGGAACGGATAATTTCGTGCAGTGGTGAGGTTTCCATAGTGACACTTATTTCTCCGATTCTTGGGTTTCGGCACCAGTGTAACAATGTTTATTAAAAAGAGAAAACAGGAGCCGGCTGATCAGTCCACGTATCGTGTTTATTTCTAATGCCAGAACAAAAAGAGCTTTCCAAGGGCAAATGTTGTTTTTTCGGGCTTCATGTTGTTTTAAAATCCTCATGTCTACGGCACACACACACAAAAAACACTTTTTAAAATAATCGTCCCTGTTTTTTTTGTGCCGGATACATTAATGCATGAATGTGCTGCGAATGACATTCCGTGATGTCTTTAAAACTTCAAGCAGTGTCTATAAGATTCTTTAAGTGTCTAGGCCAAACAATCATTAATTTCATGTTGTGTATTTACTCGAAATGAATAATACATGTTTACCTGCATTAATTGCAAATGGCTATAAAGAACCTGGGAAGCGACTGCACTCAAAGTATTTAATCATTAATGTTACAGCTAGTTCAATGCATCTGCCACCTGCTACAGTGCAGTCAGTGACATCATGCGATTATTTCTAAGCATCAGCAACAGAATGGCATCTACACAACCCAAGCCATTCTGCAATACATTTACATATTGTCCACATATGACAGCTCTTCAACTGCGCAATGATAGGACTGTCTTAAGGTCACTAGATATGGTCATGCCCTAATGTTAAGTCCTGAACATCCAGGGAAGCCTTGCTTTTTGTTTGGTCTTTTTTTAACATTTTATTCAATTACACTTAATTCAATCTCGTGTTTTGCTCCCCTGAATTGATGATGCATTTACAAAGTATGATTGCCCCTTAACAAATCCACTTAAAGAAAAATCCATTCTACACTCATAAACTGTAGCATAGTTTATGTATTTATATCTCAAACAGTCTTTTGTACTTAAGAACAAGGAATGTTCCCCAATCGGTTTCAGTCATGAAAGTTAATGAAATTCTTGAAAACAAGTCCATTTACATCACATGCTCATCTAATGAGTCAGAATTAGTTTTACCCAGTTAACTTGGGAAAAAAGCTCTGTTGCTATAAAATAGATTCAAGTGTATTGACAGAGTGTGGATTTTTTAAAACAAATAAAGAAATGGTAGATCTAACAGAGTTTTCCTAAAAATGTAGTGCGGTTTTTGTCGCTTATCAGGTATCATTGTCCATCATATCATAAAAAAGGTTTCTGCAAAGCCACCAAAATGCATGTTATTTTCTCTTAACATAAAGCAAAAACATTTTTTAAAAGAATATCTCGGCTCTGTTGGTCAATACAATGCAAGTGAATGGTGATCAGACCTTTGTAGCTCCAAAAATCACATAAAAGTAATCCATATGACTACAAGGCTACAAAGGTCTAATCACCATAAATTTGCATCGTATGGACCTATAGAGTTGAGATATTCTTCTAAAAATCGTGTTTGTGTTCTGCTGAAGAACGGAAGTTCTACACATCTGGGATGGCATGAGAGTGAGTAAATGATGAGAGAACTTTCATTTTTGGGTGAACTATCCCTTTAAATATGATCCATTTTGATTTCATGTTAAATAGATTGTTTACAAATCCAATTAATCCAGTAATCTTATAATGCAAATATTAATAAGACAAAAATAAAACAATAATATATTTGTATTCATTGGAGGATTTGACATTAGACTAATGGAATGCGCCAGTCAGCGCTGAGGGGGAAACCAAAAGCAGTTACTCTGAAAACAGTAACCACAGGCGTTCTGCCACATAAACCAAACATGGCCTTATTTAGTGCTGATGTGGCATGGCAAGGAGCACACACCTTTCTGATATGACTTTCAATGCAACTACATTTGACTGCAACATTGTACACGCTTTATGCAACTGCTGTGCCAACACAGAATGCCAACTCTACTGCATTCTGTTTATGCACATAAGAGTACGTACAGGCTATTGGTTTTGGTTTGGTTAATTCTTCTGAGATTGTTCATATCCCTAACCCTAAGTATATTAGTGATGCTTCCCTTAGCAAACAGCACTAATAATTCATTTTGTCCATCTGAGACAGGCATAATTCATTCTCAACTCTAACAGTAAAGCTGCAAATTCATTTCTGTGTCTTGAAATTTCAATCATGACAGAAGTGCCAGTTATCAAGTATATATATATATATGCAACTTCCTTCCTGGTGTGTTTGAATACTAAGTTCCTCTCTGCAGCTCGAATCTCACTTCTTGTTTCACTCTGAACACTATAAGCATCTGGCTGTTGCCATGGTGATCTAAAATAAACATTAATCCTCCAGAAGGAATTATCCCTCAATTCCGCAGGTTACACAGGAAATGCATTAGGGATTTTGAATATAGGCACTTGTGCCACACATTGAGCATATTGAACTACAGTATTTATGGAGAATTTTTTTCATTAAACTTCATGAGAAAATTCATACATAATTTATGAGTTGGCTATTTCGTTTGATGTCATGCGATTCAATCATCAATTGCAATTTCCGGATGTCTAAGGCGGAAGTAGGCACGAGTTCCGTGCACGAGGCGTTAAGGACATGCTTATTAATATTATACCCTTACCCAAACCCCTTATCTAAACTTATCAAATCAGTAGAGTTTGTAAAATGAATAGGAAGCTGTTGTGTGTGTGACAGAAGTCATTGTCGCACATTAGATGGAAACGATATCCAGCGATGTCATTGGCTGTGGTGAAAGTCTGTTCACGTTCATCTGTACAGACAGTGGTATGCAAGTATAAACACCATAGGACCACACAGCCATCATACCGCTCAGGAAGGAGACGCATTCTGTCTCCTAGAGATTAATGTAGTTTGGTGTGAAAAGTGCAAATCAATCCCAGAACAACAGCAAAGGAACTTGTGAACATGCTGGATGAAACCGGTAGACAAGTATCTATATCCACAGTAAAACGAGTCCTATATCAACATAAAAGAAAGGCTGCTCAGCAAGGAAGAAGCCACTGCTCCAAAACCACCATAAAAAAGCCAGGGTGCAGTTTGCATGTGCACATGGGGACAAAGATCTTACTTTTTAGAGAAATGTCCTCTGGTCTGGTGAAACAAAATTGAAATTTTGGACATAATGACCATGATCGTTATGTTTGGAGGAAAAAGTGTGAAGTTTGCAAGCTGAAGATCACCATCCAAAATGTGAAGCATGGGGGTGGCAGCTTCATGTTGTGGGGGTGCTTTGCTGCAGGAGGGACTGGTGCACTTCACAAAATAAATAGCATCTTGACAAAGGAAAATTATGTGGATATGTTGAAGCAACATCTCAAGACTTCAGCCAGGAAGTTAAAGCTCGATCGGTCTTCCAAATAGACAATGATCCCAAGCATACCTCCAAAAGTTGTGGCAAAATGGCTTAAGGACAACAAAGTCAAGATATTGGAGAGGCCATCACAAAGGCCTACAAACCTGACACAGTTACACCAGTTCTGTCTGCAGGAATGGGCCAAAATTCCATTAACTTATTGTGAGAAGCTTGTGGAAGGATACCCAAAACATTTGACCCAAGTTAAACAATTTAAAGGCAAGGATACCCAATACTAACAAAGTGTTTGTAAACTTCTAACCCACTGGGAATGTGATGAAAGAAATAAAAGCTGAAATAAATAATTCTCTCTACTATTATTCTGACATTTCACAGTCTTAAAATAAAGTAGTGATCCTAACTGACCCAAGACAGGGAATGTTTTCTATGATTAAATGTCAGGAATTGTGAAAAACTGAGTTTAAATGTATTTGGCTAAGGTGTATGTAAACTTTTGACTTCAACCGTATATGCGTATATATACCTATGTGTGTGAATATGTGTGTGTGTGTGTGTGTGTGTGTGTGTGTGTGTGTATGTACTGTATATATATATATATATATATATATATATATATATATATATACACACACACATACATACACTACCGGTCAAAAGTTTTGAAACACTTACTCGTTCTTTATTTATTTATTTATTTTTCACATTTTAGAATAATAGTAAAGTCATCAAAACTATGGAACAACATAAATGTAACTGTGGGAATTATGTTGTGACTAAACAAAATCCAAAATAAATCAAAATTGTGTTATATCTTAGCATCTTCAACATAGTCACACGTTGCCTAGAATTTGCAGACATGAACTCTTGACATTCTCTCAAGCAACTTCTTGAGGAATCACCCTGGGATGCTTTTTAAACAGTATTGAAGGAGTTCCCATCTATGTTGGGCACTTATTGGCTGCTTTTCTTTATTATTTGGTCCATGTCATCCATTTCAAAAACTTTTTTTTTTTTGTATTCAATTTTAGATTTATAATGATATATTTTTGTCTACAAAACTAATTTCAAACATTGAAGCATACGCCTTCAGATCAAAAGATTTTAAGATCATGAGAAACATTTATAGTCAAGTGTTTCAAAAGTTTTGACCGGTAGTGTATATATATATATATATATATATACAACTATTTATTGTACCAGTTCTCAAACTCAAATCTACAAGCTCTCGAGTTTTGCAACCGATTTCAGGACATGACCGCATGACAGTGAGTTTTAGTATTGTAAAAATAAAAGCACCCTTAGTCAAAGGCAAAACGTATTCCAACCTTAAAATCAACATGAAATCACTATACATATATGTAACACGATTTCACTTCAGAGGAGGAAGGACGCGGAAACAGGGTGGAACACAAAGGTAAGGCTTTTTAATCTTTCCAAAGTAAAACTACAGAACTGAACAAAAAGGGTATTTATAATGAACGCAGACTTTTCAATTTGGCTCGCCAACACTAGACTGGCCTCCCTCCACTGGCGGTGTTGTGGCTCTTATGCCGCTCTCCCCGTGCTCACTGAAATTAGAGACAGGTGTTAGACATATTTTCGCTCAGGTGCAAGCGCCCTTACCGCTCCCCCTCTCCGGGCGGGCGCTTGACCACGCCCCCGCTGCCACAATATACCTTCCAGGTGCACGATTAATTGGTGCATGCCCCCCCAAAAATAAATTCAGAGTTCAATAAATTAAGCTCAATTGGCAACATTTGAGGCATAATATTGATTACCACTAAAATTAATTTACCACTTCATTTAGACGTCCCATCTTTTCTTAAATAAAACTAAAAAATCTGGGTTACAGTGAGGCACTTACATGTGAAGTGAATGGGGCCAATGTTTGGAGGGTTTAAAAAAATGTGAAGCTTCTGATTTTATAAAAGCACTTACATTAAATATTCTGTTAAAACTCATGTATTATTTGAGCTGTAAAGTTGTTTAAATTGTAATTTGTACAGTTATTTTGGGGTTTTAGAGTTTATTGACACTGCAACGTCATTGTAACTAAGTTGTAAAATTGGCTATAACTTTGCAAAGAAAAGATTAGTAAGTGATTTTATCACACTAAAATCATGTTAACATACATATTTTTATGTCGTGTGGCTAGAATTTTGAAAAAGTGAGCATTTTAACGTTTAAAAATTGGCCTCATTCACTTCCATTGTAAGTGCCAGATTTTTGCTTTTTGTAAAGAAAAAGAGAGATGAGTCAAAATAAAATGTTTTGTGGTAATCAATAGTATGCCACAAATGCTGTCAATTGAGATTAACTTGTATTGAACCCGGAATATTCCTTTAAGTAGACTTGGCCCTGTCCACTGCCAACACCAAATAATGGTCATCTGCCAATAAAAAGGGGGATATCAATGACAGGGACTCCAAATATCGATCTCTTCATTTTCCAAGGACAAGCATGGTGTCAGGTTCTACCTGTACTCATAAACGGCACCTATTCTATAAGAGTCCCTGTCCAGCTCTTAGACAGAAATGCTGAACTAATATGAGTGCATAATTTTGAAGCTCCTTAAAAACAGGTGAAGTATGGAGACATTTTCCTAACAGCAGGATTCATAGCTAAATCTTAATTTATTTTGCTTTTGGGTGGAGTTGCATTTCTTCATCTTCCAAAAAGTGCTCGAAAAACATTCAAACCTTCCTGCTATCTGAAAGCATTGTCCATAATATTAAATGTATGGATAGCCATTAGTGGTTTGGATAATTTTATGTCTCTGTGCAACCGTTCTAACAATGAAATGAAATGAGTCAAGTAAACGAAAGCAGCTTTATCATAAAGAATGTAACTGCCAATCTACCAAGGAAAGTCCAACAAAGCTTCTCTCCATGGCAACACAAGTGTTAGAGAAGGACCTTTATCAGCGACTACTTCCTGTAAGAAAAAAACATTGATGTACTTCACAACAACTGTCAAAATTGCTTTAGTTAAAACTTGGGGAAGGATAACCCACCATTCCTTTTAGCGACAGACTTATATACCGTCCAGGCCAATTAATTGGCCGATATTTGGCCATTTTGAGATCAGCATGATCACAAAGGAAGACAGCATGTTGTTTGCGAGAGTTCCAGTGCCCTAGAATCAGCCACATTATGCTGTCTCAATGACAAGCAGCATCTCCTATCAGACATTTCTGCATCGGCTCCAGGGGGTCTATCTTTCCCTGTGGTGAGCCCCGGAAGCACGTTCCATCAGCAGAACGGTAGACCCGAGTTTTGATCCCGCATTGAAACCAGGAAATAATTGTGTTTGCATAATCAGTGATGAGTGCGATTTGAGGGTTGCATTTTTCCCTCTAACATTACATTGTTAGGTTTAGGTTTTGGGGTACCGTTTTTATAAAATATGCAATCCGCTTCACTGTATAACTGCCTGAACATCTAAAACAACTCACTTTTGGCACCCCTCGGTGGACATTTTCAAATTGAGCTCACCATGTATCCATTCGCCCAACATTTATCGATTTGGCCACTGGGGGCAGTGTTTCGCATTTCGGTAAGCAAACACTGATTTTAGCTAAAGAAAAGTAAACTAATTTTCCGATTTGACTGTGAGATCAGTCTGTTGAAATTGTACCGACAGAAGCAGAAACTTCAAGAACACATTCTCAAAGGTTAGTTTCATGAATTAACACACAAAGTTAGCTAATATTGTACTGTCGCAAACATTGAGTTTTGCAGCTATATGGCTCATTATGATCGCCAACCAGAGGTTATGTCAATTTAAACCTAGCGCTTAATTTTATCAATGTTTTTGTAGTATATGCCACCTCCCTCTCTCTCTCTCTCTCACTCTCTCTCTCTCTCTCTCTCTATGTGTGTGTGTGTGTGAGAGAGAGAAAGAAAAAGATTTGTCCTGTATTTTAGCATATTCTTGCAATTAGCATGCATACAGTTTTTTTGTTTTAAAGACTTAAAATAGCTGTATATATATATATATATACACACACACAGACCCTAAAAAAGAAGTAACATTTAGTGACTTGAGACTCGACTCGGTCTTGTGACGAAAGACTCGAGACTTGACTCGGACTTCAGATGAAAGACTTGTATAAGCTACATCATATGTATAAGCATTATATCACCCATCAGTTCTCCAGTTATCATTATATTATGGCATTAGAGAAACCCATATCGGTTAACCCTGAATTCTTTGTACCACTTTTCTTATAGACAACAACCTTTTCGAGGGAAATGTACCAATATGGCTCTTTGTAGTTTCATGACAGGCTGGTGTTCAATTTTAACTGATTCACCCACACATTTGTGTTCGCACTAAGGAGATACCATTATCTCCAAAATAAGCACACACACAAACCTTAATTTCTGGTTTAAAAAACCTGCAAAGGGCAGAAAAACCACACCTGTCCAGTTTAATAAATCAACAGGAGCTGGTGCAGTTAACATAAGTAAATTGTTCAAATTAAAGTGCATGATTTTTTCAGGACTGTTCAAATGCACAAACATTTCTGTGCCTGCAGCACTTGCATCAATGCAAAATGTGCTGGAAATGATGGCAACATTAGTAAACACATCAATGAATGGACGTACACACACAAAAACATTATACACACCATTAATATTGATTTCTCAAGTGTGTGTTTAAGTTTGTGTGCCAGGATATATGGTGCATCTCTGTTCGTATCTTGAGGGCACTGAATCAGCTAAATTCTCTC